>CAIGQQ010033701.1:4957736-4970412 GCA_903798035.1 Danio albolineatus
TTTTGTGTTCAACAGAAGAAGAAAAAACAAAAACAGAATAAATCCTGGGGGTTATTTTCATTTTTAGATGAACTATCCCTTTAAACAAATAAATTACATTACATTGTTGTCAATTGAACGTCCTTTATTTGAATACAGGTAACTTAGAAAATTAATTTAAGAATAGAGACTGTAAAAAAATGCAGCTTTTCACAAAAGAAAGTGTAAAATCGAATCATTATTTTCCTCTGTAACGCTAGTCTCATCCCAAAACAGCATAAAGAGTGTTTATACTGAGAGTTAAAGACATTTAACACAGAGGTCAGGAACAGAAACGGTCAAAACTAGTGTTCGTCTGACCTGCGGTTGTCTTGAGAGGCAGTTGAGCGCCAGAAACTGCTGCTGATTGAGTCTTTGGATGATAAAGCAGGTCTCCGAGTCTTTATAATCACACACCTGCCCGTCTGATGCACACCTGAGTCCTGCACACCTGACTGGAGAACAGAGGAGCTCGTCTTCAAAGCCAGAGTCACTCAGCGTAGAAGAAGGCGAAGAAGAAGACATCTCTGTGCTGTTCTGGAGGCTCTCTATTGTTAAACTGGAGTATTTGTGCACATTATCAGCATGATGTCGGGCTGTGTTTTGGGACTGCGGTGTTGTCTGGTGAATTATGGCTTGTAAACGGCTCTTTCCCGGGTGTTTTAGCGCTCACTGAAGGGCGCCATTCTGCCCGCGGACACAGGTAACCATGACAACAGTCCCGCAGGAGCGGCAGGTGGCGCTTATGTGTGGCGTCACTTCATTAAATAATGTAAACAATAAAACATAAATCCTTAATATAATTGGGGAGAGACACTGCATGATAAAATAGATCAGAGTATAAGATTTGTGCCTTATAATTAGTGCTGGGGAAAGATTAATAGCGATTACTCGCATCCTAATCGATTGGCATTAGATATGTGTGTGCGCTGTGTGTATTTATGATGTACATGTGATAGACACACACACACACACACACACACACACATAGACACAAAACTCATTCATTCATTCATTTTCTTTTCGGCTTAGTCCCTTTATTAATCCAGGGTCGCCACAGCGGAATGAACCGCCAACTTATCCGGCATTTGTTTTACGCAGCGGATGTCCAGCCACAACCCATCTCTGGGAAATAGACACAAAACTAAACTAAACAATTTCGTTACATCGATATTTACATTTATAAATAATTTGTGTCATATACACATTTTATAATCACACACTGTTTTAATCTATTGGATTGTTTTAATGTGTAAAAGATATGCTGGAAAAGTAGATGGTTCATTCCACTGTGGAGTCCCCTGATGAATAAAGGGACTAACCCGGAGGAAAATGAATGAATATTATTATTATTATTATTATTATTATTATTATTATTAACTAGTACATTATGAGTACTGTTTGTTTTTTTGTGAAATTTACATTAATAATTGGACATAATTTCGATCAAATATTAATTATTTCCCTTTAAAAACATGTTTATAATCAGAGAAAGGATGTTGATGTTAATACCCTACAGCACATTACAAAACAGCGCCACATTCAGATCAATCAATGCAACTGAATCACTTTTACTCAGGTAGAATGAAAGTTTATTTGTGCGTTAAAAGACAGTGGAAGGGATTTACATTGTTACATACATATTCATACACTAATACTATGACATTAGATATGTGTGTGCGCTGTGTATATTTATGATGTACATGTGATAGACACACAAACACATAGACACAAAACTAAACTAAACAATTTCGTTACATCGATATTTACATTTATAAATAATTTGTATCATACACACATTTTATAATCACACACTGTTTTAATCTATTGGATTGTTTTAATGTGGCTTTATCATTATTAATAATAATTAAACCAGCAATAGATTAAAACAATGTGATTTTCTATAATGAGAAATTTCTATAATGAGAATAAATAAATAATAATGCAGCAGTGATGACTCAAAGGGCTTTTTTACTGTGACTAACCCCAGTGTTCCCTATGTTGAATGTAATAATAATAATAATAATAATAATAATAATAATAATAATGAAAGCGTTTATATAAGGACTTACTCTGAAGCCACTTTCCCCTTAGTACTACAGTAAGTATTTTGATCAGGACTCCATGGATGACAGGATTGTTTGTTTTTGTCATGTGAAGTTTTATTCATGTGGATTAATTCAAAGAGGCTCGTGCATTCTTACAGTCTAAACAACCCAACCATTAAAAAGTACATTTATGAAAAAGTGAAAATAAACTGAACAGATTTCCATAAAATTATTATTATATATATATATAATGTTGGACCCACTTTTACCTTCAGAACTGCCTTAATCTGTGGCAGAGATTTAACAAGGTACTAGAGATATTCCTCAGAGCTTTTGCTCCATATTGACATGATAGCTTCACGCAGTTGCAGCAGATTTGTCGGCTGCACATCCATGACGGTGGCTAAAACATATGCTGGATAAGTTGGCGGTTCATTCCACTGTGGCGACCCCAGATTAATAAAGGGACTAAGCCGAAAAGAAAATGAATGAATGAATGAACTTCCGTGATGCAAATCTCCCGTTCCACCACATCACAAAGGTGCTCTATTGGAGTGAGTTCTGGTGACTGTGGAGGCCATTTGAGTACAGTGAACTCATTGTCATGTCCAGAAAAACCAATCTGAGATGATTCACATTTATACTGCTGGAAGTAGCCATCAGAAGCTGGGCACACTATGGTCATAAAGCGATGGACATGGTCAGCAACAATACTCAGGTAGGCCCAAAGTGTGCCAAGAAAATATCCTCCACACCATTACACCACCACCAGCCTGAACCGTTGATCCAAGACATCCATGCTTTTATGTTGTTGACGCCAAATTCTGACCCGACCATCCGAATGTGGAGCAGAAATGGAGACTCATCAGAGCAGGCGACGTTTCTCCAATCTTTTACTGTCCAGTGTTGGTGAGCCTGTGTGAATTGTAGCCTCAGTTTCCTGTTCTTAGCTGACAGGAGCGGCACCCGGTGTGGTCTTCTGCTGCTGTAGCCCATCTGCCTCAAGGTTGGCCGTGTTGTGCGTTCAGAGATGCTCTTCTGCAGACCTCGGTTGTATCGAGTGCTTATTTGAGTCTTATTTGAGGAACCAGTCTGGCCATTCTCCTCTGACATCAACAAGGTATCTGCGCCCACAGAACTGCCACTCACTGGATATTTCCCCTTTTTCAAACCATTCTCTGTAAACCCTAGTGAAGGTTGTGCGTGAAAATCCCAGTAGATCATCAGTTTCTGAAATACTCAGACCAGCCCGTCCGGCACCACCAACCATGCCACGTTCACTGAAATCCCCTTTCTTCCCCATTGTGATGTTCGCTTTGAACTGCAGCAGATCTTCTTCACCATGTCTACATGTCTAAATGCATTGGGTTGCTGCCATGTGATTGGCTGATTACAAATTTGCATTAACAAGCTGTTGGACAGGTGTACCTAATAAAGTGGCCAGTGAGTGTTTGTTTAGATACAGTATGCCGTTTCAAATCAGATACGTCAGCACTAAAGTATTAAATTTGTTTAGATAATCATAATAAAAAAACCTGAAGCTCTTCTATAAACAAGAAAATTGAAGCAAAAAAATGCCTAATAGTATGTTGATGATAAAGACCAGACGGCTGAGAAAATAAATAAAACAAGAGGAAGTTATATCCAAAAAGAAAAGCAGAACCAAGCAGACCCCCTTCCTTCTTCCCGTCTGGAGCTCATTCAGACACAACAGTTTACTCCCACCAGCTCCGTTCATATATTAATATAATGGTGGGAGTGGACAAAAAAAAGCAGTGTATTGTATATTATGGCAAGCTGTTATTATAGCTGCAATTCTTTCAAGCAGCAGATTTAAAGAAGACTGATATATGAGGCACTGAAATAAACCACTCACTATTAAATCTTGGAAATGGTCACACTAAAAACACTGAGACTGTAATGCGAGACTTCACCGGCATCTGTCTGGCATTGTTTGGTCTCCCTCAAACTGATTGGTGGTTTATAGTTTGGAAATATATAATTATATAGTTATAGTTTGTGAGGGTGTATGAGTGTTTCCCAGTACTGGGTTGCAGCTGAAAGGGCATCTGCTGTGTAAAAGATATGCTGGAAAAGTAGGTGGTTCATTTGATTGTGGTGACCCGACAAATAAAGGGACTAACCCGGAGGAAAATTAATGAATATTATTATTATTATTATTATTAACAACTAGTACATTATGAGTACTGTTTGTTTGTTTTTTTGTGAAAATTACATTAATAATTGGACATAATTTCGATCAAATATTAATTATTTCCTTCAAAAACATGTTTAAAATCAAAGAAAGGATGTTGATGTTAATACCCTACAGCACATTACAAAACAGCGCCACATTCAGGTCAATCAATGCAACTGAATTACTTTTACTCAGGTAGAATGAGTTTATTTGTGCGTTAAAAGACAGTGGAAGGGATTTACATTGTTATATACATATTAATACACTAATACTTTTGAAAGAAAACAAGTTCAAGTCAATTCATTACAATTTCTGCAAACGGCATCAATTCCTGTGCTGCATGTCCTCCGAGAATTATGGGTAAAAAGCAAGTGGCGGTCACAAAGTGCGAAGATCATGTATATTAATCAGTGTCCATCGGTCTGATTAATCTTTTAATATCACAAACACTACCAGTCAAAAGGCTAGAATCATTACGAATTATTTTTATGTTTGATAATAAGCTTATTCTGCTCACAAAGGCTGCATTTATTTAACAGAACATACAGTAAAACTGAAATTATAAAATGTTATTGCAATATAAAATAACTGTGATTTTACTCAATGTAAATCTTCATTTAATGATTGTGGTTTGAAAATGAATTTTAAGCATTAGTCTTCAGTGTCACATAATCCTTCAATATATATATATATAAATAAATAATCATATTATGTTATATTATATTATATTATATTATATTATATTATATACAGATATACTATTATCATGACCTGCTCAAGAAAAAAAATAATAATAATTTATTATTATTATTATTATTATTGTGGTTGTTTTTGTTGTCAGTTTGATGAAACTGATACAATACCACAATACCAGAATCTCTTTTTTTATTTTATTCACTGCAACAAATTGTTAAAGATTTCATGTAATTACATTTATGATGTAAAAAACAGATTGCACATAAAAGCTTTTATTTTGAAAAGAAAAAATGCAAATAAAAGCTTTTATCTTGAAAAACTGATTGCAAATGAAAGCTTATCTTGAAAAGATTTCAAACAAAAGCTTTTATCTTGAAAAAAGATAGCAAATAAAAGCCTATTTTTAAAAATGGCAAATAAAAAAAGCTTTTATTTTGAAAAACAGATTGCAAATAGAAGCTTATCTTGAAAAGATTTCAAACAAAAGCTTTTATCTTGAAAAAAAAGATAACAAATAAAAGCCTATTTTAAAAAATGGCAAATAAAAAAAGCTTTTATTTTGAAAAACAGATTGCAAATAGAAGCGTATCTTGAAAAGATTTTAAACAAAAGCTTTTATCTTGAAAAAAAAGATAACAAATAAAAGCCTATTTAAAAAAATGGCAAATAAAAGCTTTTATTTTGAAAAACAGATTGCAAATAAGCTTATTCTGAAAAGATTTTAAACAAAAGCTTTTATCTTGAAAAAAGATAGCAAATAAAAGATTTTCAAAAAAAAGATAGCAAATAAAAGCTTTTATCTTGAAAAAAGATAGCAAATGAAAGCTTATTTCAAAAAAGATAGCAAGTAAAAGCTTTTATCTTGAAAAAAGATAGCAAATAAAAGCCTATTTAAAAATGGCAAATAAAAGCTTTTATTTTGAAAAACAGATTGCAAATAAGCTTATCTTGAAAAGATTTTAAACAAAAGCTTTTATCTTGAAAAAAGATAGCAAATAAAAGCTTTTATATTGAAAAAATATAGCAAATGAAAGCTTTTTAAAAAAGCAAGCAAATAAAAGCTTTTATTTTGAAAAAAAGCCTGCAAATGAATGCTTTTATCTTGAAAAAAGATAGCAAACAAAAACTTATTTTGAAAAATTATAGCAAATAAAAGCTTTTATTTTGAAAAAAAAGCAAATAATAGCTTTTATTTAAAAAAAGACAGTAAATAAAAGCTTTTATTTTGTACTTTCCTAAAGAATCCTAAAAGTGAAATGCATCATAGTATTGTGGAAACTGTGAAGCAAGACGAATCATTATTAGTGATTTTGCACTAATAATAGCTGATCATAATAGTCCAGATACTATAAGCATTTCTGAATGATCATGTGACACTAAAGACTGATGAGGAAATAAAGGAATAAATTAAATCTGAGAAACGTTCAATAAGAAAACAGTTTCTTCAAACATTAATAATAATAATATTTCACAATTCATACTGTATGTTTAATCAAATAAATGCAGCCTTGGTGCTCAGAAATGCCTTCTTTCCATTTTAAAACATGAACAAATCTTGCTATATCCAAAGTTTGACTTGCAGATTGTAAAGCTGGTCAACAATCCACCAAATGTAACCCGAAAAATAAACAAATGCACATTTCTTATGCATGTTGAGGCGTTATATATCAGGTTTATTAAACATAAATACATATCAGTGCGACTAGACATGTACAGCACCTTCTTTGCACAGATTAAACTCTTAACATGAAGTTTAACTCTCCTCTGAGCAGCACATAAATAAACTGTGTACAAGCAATCATTCAACCAAATGAGCATTATTAAGCTAACGATCCTCTATCAGTGGATGTTGTGTGATCAGGACGCTGCACAGGAAAAGATGCCCAAACAGGCCACTAAAGCATCAGTCTCTTTTACCCATGAGTCTTCAGGATGGATGTTTGTATGGGGAGCGTTTTACCCATGACAGATGTTCGCACGGCCGTCCTGAATCATATGCTGAAGCTCTCTCCGCAGCCACACGTGCCCTTGATGTTGGGATTGTTGAACACAAACTCGCTGGACAGCTTAGTCTCCACGAAGTCCATCTCCGTGCCGAGGAGCGTCAGCTGAGCCTTCTTCTCGATGAACACCCTCACGCCTGGAGAAATAGAGGAAAATAGGTCAAAACTTCACTATATACATGTTAAAATATCCAGAAAGGAACGTTATTCCTATTTATTTATGCTTTTAAGTTGCACAATGAGATCTTGATCTTTCTTCCAACAACTTTTGATTTTGAAAACATTGAAAATGTGCCATTTTTAATAGCTCGAGAAGTGATATATTGTGTTTATGTTTTTATTTTCAATATTAAAGGGCCACGAAACCCCCATCTCAGCAGGGTGTTTTCACACCTACAGTCTGGAAAAGCTCAGGAAAGTGGGTGTGTCCAGCTCTGTTTAGGTGGGAGTGTCGGGGGATGGAAAGTTTTGCATAAAAATGGGAGTTTCCATTTGGACACGCACTGATTTTCAAACAGGCAAAACAAACACAGATGCAGGGGAGAAAGACAGTGACTGTTTTTACATGGACATCA
Source organism: Danio albolineatus (assembly GCA_903798035.1). NCBI lineage: Eukaryota > Metazoa > Chordata > Actinopteri > Cypriniformes > Danionidae > Danio > Danio albolineatus. The sequence goes on from CAIGQQ010033701.1 coordinate 4,965,274, forward strand.
GTAATCAAATTATTTGCCAAATTATTAATTCGTCGACTTTAACTGCAGTTTGGCACTTTCACTTTTATTCAGGAAGATTTCCAGCGTGTCCCTCGTGACAAACGAGATATTAAATGTGAGTAACTGCTGGAGGAGTACAGATTTAATGGAGTGTTTGATACCGCAAGGCGTATGTTAGGAAAAAAAAACTCTGCATTTTTCGGTAACTTAAGACGCCCTCGGTAAGCAGCGTCAGAAAGCTGTGTGTGTTTAGACTATCCTGTCACAAAACGCGGCGAAAAACCAACACCACGGTAACCGTTTGATTAGGGTGTTTGTATGTTTACACTCGGAGAGCAGCATTCTCTCACTTACCACATCTGTAGAGACAGGACAATCAACACCAACTGGACCGCGGCTGTTTTTTGAAAAGGAGACGAGCGGCAAATCAGCATTTTACCATTTCCAGATTCGGAAAGCTCTCGGGTAAAAATGTTCCTTACAAACGCATTTCTGTCGCGTGCCGTGTTCACTGTAATCCAGTTACGCTCTCATAGCGGGGAAATGAAAGCGAAACTTTTGTTGGAGTACGTTTATAAACACAACACTGGCGACCTGTGTCTGCAAACAATTCTTCTTCCACTTGTTTTGGCAACACAACGCGATGTCTCTCTGCCGTCTGAACACTGTAGCAGGTAAACAATCTTCGAAGCGATCATGCATATTAATGAAGTTGCGCCGCATACACAATATAGCGCGTTGATTGGTTTGAACCAAGTCTTTCTCGTGAATTAATGCCGCACGCTCAGAGACGTCACGATGCACTTGTTGGTACAGACGTCCACTCTCCACGCTGGAATACACGCATGGATCTCATCAGCGTGACGCAGCTTCAAAAATTCGTTTCAAACCGGGAAGAACAAATTTGCTCGAAATAACGCAAAAACAACCAATTTTCACTTTTTAGTGAGATATACGTGTCCTCATAGTGTTTATAGCAGCGCGGGACACATATATGACTGTCAACAGCTCAAACAGATGTGTTTTGGTGTTTCGTGAGCCTTTAAATGTCAACAGAGCAGAGATCAAGATCCTATAAAGCTATTCATAACCAGAACGAAATGGAAATAAATATACGCAGTACACCAGGGCTGTTCAATTGGCGGCCCGCGGGCCGAACCCAGCCCCCTGAGGCAATTTGTTCTGACCTTTTAAACAGTGTGACCAAGGCATCAAAAATAAAAGTAGTTCAGTCGAAAAACGGCTGCTATAGTTCTGAAGTGACGTGCGTCTGTTCAATACAGCACGAGCTGCAGTTGAAGGCTGCGCAGAGCGTGAGTCACCTGACATAAGCGAGTGGCAGCTGAAAACATTTGGATATGTTTGAAGATAAGGCCTTTTGTACACTGCACTGATATCATTAATAGAGATGCAATGATTAGCCGATTTCACTATTAACCGTGCTTAATTCATAACAGTTATTTAATCGTAAAGGCTTCTCAACGCCACATTTCTATTGCACTGAACAAAACTGCTGCAAGTAATTGAAGTTACGCCAACTGTGTGCTAGTTTAAAGTCCCGAGCTTATACTGAGCCTAATACACACACACACACATTGGATTAACTACAGCATCAGGCCGTTCACATATCACGTGGCAAGATCATTATTCCTAATGGAGACGTGCGCATATTGGGAGCGGTGCGCGAAAGGCTCGCAAACGGACCTCCAAGCGCACGCAGTAGAAATGATCTCAGGCTGTAGTGGTAAGAGTTGTGTGTGGCTTTCAGTGCAATGTAAATAAAAGATACGTTAGACGAATTATTACAACTTATTAAAATTAATATGTATTTGGGCTGTGCAATATGGACAAAATCATCATATTGCGATTTTTGGAACATATATTGCGATTGCGATTTTATTTGCGATTTTGGCAGCTGTTTTTGCTTTTTCAAACGTGCTACATACACATATTCTAAATGTATTCAGTGCACAAGAAGTGCATAACAAAACATTTCACAATGAAACAACACAGTATTAAGTTTAATAAATAAAACTGTAGTAAAATTGTCTTTAAAACAGACAACATAAACTAAATGAAGATGAACTAACCTCTGCTCTAGTTAAACACATACTGTACACAGCAGCACTCACTGCTGGATCAACAAAACTAATAAATTGTCTTAAAACAGACGACATGAAGAAATAAAGATGAACTAACCTCAGTTTTAGTCACAACAATAAATAAAAACTAACGTAAATCAAAAGCACCTATTCGCTTCTCCCGCTCAACTTTGTTATGCGCGGAGTGAGCTCTGATTGGTTAAAATCTTTCTCCCGCTCAGCTTAGCTGTAATTGCCCGGTGTGCTGCGTCAGCTCTGATTGGTTAAAAGATTAAAATCATGCACATAAGAACAAAAATAATTTAATAGGTAAAATTGCAGCCTTAAGCGATTTAATTTAACATGCGATTTAAGAAATTGCATGTGCTTTAATTGCGATTTTTTTGCGATTGCGATTAATTGCACAGCCCTATTATGTATGTATGAACGCAGATGATAACAACAGCTCATTTAAACTCTTAGCTAATATATAGCTTAAATTAACATTAGACAAATAGTGTTTTTATTTATTCTTATTTTTATTCATTTCTTCATTGTTCAGTCATTTATTTTCATTGTAAAAGCATCTCTCATGTTTAAATCAAAACTTTTACATTAATTAATAAGTCCAAAGAGAGAAATGGACTATAGTTTGTCTTTTATTAATAGTTTGTGCTGTATTTGGTCACTGAGCAGCAATAAAACACTCTAAATATGAAATATAAGCAGTTTTCTTGTGATTTTCTAAACTTGTGGTGTTTTGAAGTTTAATAAATGCATAATAATCTCGATAACTGTGAAACCATGATTATTCTATAATCGCACAACCAAAATCTATAACCCTTGCATCTCTAATTGTTATGCATTTTAAAATAACATATGAATGTGTCTGAATGTAGAAGAAGCATACTTGAGCAATGCACTGATTGTAAAAAAAAAAGCCACATGGTACAACGCAGTTTCAAAATACAACATATTAACGTTTTAATATGGAAAAAGCCAATGTGGGTGTCTTAAGGAGCAAAAATACAGCATATGGGCTCTTTTATTATCACTTATATTGCAAGTCATATCTCTCCGGCCCCTCATTTGGGATGCTCTTCATGAACTGGCCCCCATGACAAACTAATTGAACAGCCCTGCTGTAGACACTTATATTATGCACATACATACTTTTATTTTGTAGACATTTTTTTATTACAGTCTTTATTGACTTTAGTAACATTTAACATGTATTAAAGAAAATTAAATAAATAAAAATAATAATAATAACATAAATACAAATAGATAAATACATATTTTGTACACTATTAAGAATAATCAAGAGCCCTACACTGAAGGCTTGATTAACGATGCTTAAATTGTTTTTTACAGGAATAAATTACATATTAACAATGTTTTATTGATGCATATAATTATACAACTATTAATTAATTATCTATTTTTTTATTCTAATATTATTCAATAAAGAAATGTTGTATCATTGACAATAAGACAAAATAAACAGAATCAACCCTGAACATTTGCAATGTAGTGATGTGTTTGCTCACCGTCCTGTAACACCTCCTCATCAGACTGCTCTTTATTTTTCGTGTAGTCCAGTGTGTATGTGAGGCCATTGCATCCACGGGTTCGAACACCAACCTTTAAGCCAATCTGTTTGAAGATGAGAGAAACGTAATTTCAGAGAACGAGATAGGAAATAATGTAACAACAGATGCTCATGACTAATCAGAAAAATATAATAATAATAATAATACTCACATAATCTGGTTTATTCTCTAAAAGCTGTTTGACTTTCATTACAGCTGACGGCGTCTGTAAATGAAGAAAGTAAATTAAATTTATTTTGCATAAATACCATAATCAAATGATCAAATGAGAATGTAATGATGATCTCTTGACAGGGCAGGTCACAAAGTTGTTAACAATCAGAGCAGAGTAGGTTCATCTGACCAATCGTGGCAAACTTAGCAACATCTGACCAATTAGAGCAAAATAGGGTCATTGACCAATCAAAATGACCTAACCACCTGACCAATCAAAACAGAGTAGGGTCATCTGACCAATCGTGGCAAACTTAGCAACATCTGACCAATTAGAGCAAAATAGGGTCATTGACCAATCAAAATGACTTAACCACCTGACCGATCAGAGCAGAGTAGGGTCATGTGACCAATCACTATGAACTGGGCAACATTTGACCAATCAGAGTGCAGAGAAGGGTGATCTGACAAATCATAAACTTAACTACATCTGACCAATTAGAGCAAAGTAGGGACATCTGACTAATCAGAGCGTGGAGTAGGGTGATTCAACTAGTCACAACAAATGTAACTACATCTGACCAATAAGAGCAAAGTACGGACATGTGACCAATCAAAACAAACAGGGCAGCATCTGACCAATCAGAGCAGAGTAGGGACATTGTCTAATAAACAAACTTGGCAACATCTGACCAATCAGAGCAGAGTAAGGACATTGTCAAAAAAACAAACTGGGCAACACCTGACCAATCAGAGCAGAGTAGAGTAGGGACATTGTCTGATAAACAAACTGGGCAACATCTGACCAATCAGAGCAGAGTAGGGACATTGTCTAATAAACAAACTGGGAGTAGGGTTTTCTGACTAATCAAAATAAACTGGGCAACATTTGGCCAATCAGAGCAGAGTATGGACATCTGAAAAAAACAAAACAAACAAGGCAACATCTGACCAATCAGAGCAGAGTAGGGATTTCTGACCAATCAAAACAATGTGGGCAACATCAGACCAATGAGAGCAGAGTAGGACCATCTGACCAATCAAAACAAACTGGGCAACATCAGACCAATGAGAGCAGAGTAGGAACATCTGACCAATCAAAACAAACTGGGCAACATCTGACAAATCAGAACAGAGTAAGAACATCTGACCAATCAGAGCAGAATAGGGTTTTCTGACCAATCACAACAAACAGGGCAACTACTGACCAATCAGAGCAGAGTATAGACATCTGACCAAACAAAGCAAACAGGACAACATCTGAGCAATCAGAGCAGAGTAGGGCCACGTGA
>CAIGQQ010033701.1:4976309-4988979 GCA_903798035.1 Danio albolineatus
AACCATTGTAAAGCCGTTCCCTGGACACCTGTAGAGTTTAAGCGATCTATGAGGATATTGTGGTCAATTGTGTCAAATGCGGCACTAAGATTGAGTTAAACTAGCAGCGAGATGCACCCTTGGTCAGCAGCTAATAGTAAATCGTTGGTTATTTTCACTAATGCAGTTTCTGTACTGTGATGAGGCCTGAAACCTGACTGAAACGTCAAGTGTGCTTATTTCTTTTAAAATTGATTGAACACACTAAAGTGATTGAACACACTAAATACACCATTTACACTACAGAACGGAGTAGAATATTGCATATGTATGCAATTTAGGACGCACATAATGTCTTCTTTACATTTGAATGTCTTGACTAGTGCGGTTGAATGACTTTTGTTCTGAGAGCACTGTACAAACATGGCAGCGGTATTGATGCATGCTCAGTGTCCATTTGCGACATCTAGTGTATATATATCTATGGCGACAAATAAGCTAACATCTGTCATAATTGCAGACAAAACATGTAAATGAATTACCAGAACAAAGTGCGTAGACGTCTTTATGACAAAATTAATTTATTGTCATAAAACGAAACACAGTTGATCTTCTAGTATGGAGGGAATTGATATTATTAACATTGAAAAATAAAAAAATAATAATAATGCAATGCAGCCTTTCCAAAAATACACAATTCATTCAGCAAGAACCATCAAAAAAAGCAATAAAGAACTAAAACCAAGCCCAGCCAAACAGAAATCGCACAATGAAAAAAGCTCAGCGTCATTATTAGCGTAAGTGTAAACATACACAGATCCCAGCCAACATTGCATGTACATTTGTTTTGTTTTTTTACAAAATAAAACGCTTTTTGGTGCACACACACACATACACACACACACACACACACACACACACGAGACGCACAACTGTGCAAAATACTCTTACTAAAACTATTCGAGCGAATTGTAAACACACAGTGGGGGCTACGAGCGATCTAAATTACAAAGCACAGTAATGAACTGGACTTTTCATAAAAAAAAATTAAAACGGATAAAATGAAGCGTCAGATTCATTCAACAATTGGGGAAGAAAAAGAAAACAACTAAAAATTAGACACCTGTAAAAGGCACATTCATGGAGGTGTTCTAACTGGATAATACTGGAGATCAACACTCTTCAGCCTGGTGCTTTCTTCTGAGGGTCACTTAAAAGGGCTCCACTTCTCCACAGATGTACTTAAGGATGAATGTCTGTTAGAAAGACTGCCTAGAAAATAACACAGGGGAAAAACGGTCAACAAACAATGCATTTGGACTAGTGTATAGCTCAAGTCTGAATTATTAGCCCCCCTGTATATTTTCCCCCCTAATAACGGAGTTCTTTCATCTTTGCCATGATGACTGCATTTAATATTTGACTAGATATTCTTAAAGATACTCGTATCAGGGTTCATACACATTATTATTTCTAAAATTCCATGACTTTTCCATGATTTTTCCAAGACTTTCAAGTATATTTTCAAGTATATGAAGGTCTGAAATCCTGCTGTGCCCCCAAGGTCCCCCTGCTCACGAAAGCCCATCTAAAAGCCCGTCTGAAGTTTGCCACTGAACATCTGACTGATTCACAGGAGGACTGGGTGAAAGTGTTGTGATCAGTTGAGACCAAAATCCAGCTCTTTGGCATCAACTCAACTCGCCGTGTTTGGAGGAGGAGGAACGCTGCCTATGACTCCAAAAACACCATCCCCACCGTCAAATATGGAGGTGGAAACATTATGCTTTGGGGTTGTTTTGCTGCCAAGGGGACAGGACAAGTGCCCCGCATCAAAGGATGGATGGATGGGGCCATGTACCGTCAAATGTTGGGTGAGAACCTCCTTCCTTCAGTCAGAGCATTGAAAATGGGTCGTGTTTGGGTACTCCAGCATGACAATGATCCAAAACACACGGCCAAGGCAACAAAGGATTGGCTCAAGAAGAAGCATATTAAGGTCATGGAGTGGCCTAGTCAGTCTTTAATCCCATAGAAAATCTGTGGAGGGAGCTGAAGGTTTGAGTTGCCAAACATCAGCCATGAAACATCAATGACTTGGAGAGGATCTGCAAAGAGGAGTGGGCCAAAATCCCCCCTGAGATGTGTGCAAACCTTGTGGCCAAGTACAACACACGGCTGACCTCTGTGATTGCCAACAAAGGTTTTGCCACCAAGTACTGAAGCACGTTTTTCAAAGGGATCAAATACTTATTTCATTCATAGAAATGAAAATTAATTTCTAACTTTTTTTGAAACACATTTTTCTGGATTTGTTTGTTATTGTTGTGTCTCTCACTGTTCAAATAAACCTGCCATTGACATTATAGACTGATCATTTCTTTGTTAGTGGGCAAACTTACAAAATCAGCTGGGGTTCAAATCAGTTTTTCCCTCACTGTATGAGTGGTAAAAGAAAAACATTGCATGTTCCACTTTATTACAGCATATCGCAAAACACGTAATCTATTTAGTTTAAATTTGTAAAAATATAAAATAGATTTAGATTATGCTTACACCGCACTAATAATGTGAGAGTATGTGATTGGCCAAGGTTAGAAAAGAAGTAAATAACCTATATTCAAGTAAACAGATATCTGTTTTCCATGACTTTTTTCATGTTTTTCCAAAACTTTTCCAGGCCTGGGAAATGCATGTCAAAATTCCATGACTTTTCCAGGTTTTGACCGTATGAACCCTGTAGTATTCAGCTTAAAGTGACATTTAACAACTTAACTAGGTTAAACTTAGAATAATTAGACAAGTTTTAGAATAGATGATTAGATTCAACTTTATTGTCATTACACTTGTACAAGGCAATGAAATGCAGTTTAGGTCTAACCAGGAGTGCAATAGCAGCAAGTGCAGGATATCATGGGTATAATTCATAAAGTACAATAGAAAAATAATATTTACAGATGGATGCACTATGAACTACAGCTGAAGATCGTTGGGTTCCTTCGAGTTTGGGCTTAATTTCTATAACTTTAGACTGGGTCGGGCAGAGCTTGGGCTTGCACTCTGGTTTGGTCATGTGATGCATTTCATTTAGTGCGAGAAAGTGATCAAATCGTTTGTTACAACATCGAAACCCATCGCTGCAAAGGTGAAACAAATGATGACGGAGAAGTGAAAAAGAGCTAATTTTGCGGAGATGGAACACATCCAGCAGGCTGACAGGGTAAATGGCAAGGTCACTCGCTACTGAAACCGCCGTCATGGAAAATGAAATGGATGTTCTTGGCCTGTGGAAGATGAACAAACAATCCTACCTAAAACTTGCAAAATTAGCCAGATCAGTGTGGATCCCGGCCAGTAGCAGCAACAGCAGTGAAAGGGTGTTCAGTGCTGCTGGACGCACACAGGACCGATAAAGCCTGTTCCTCCACAAAAACACACAGCCTAATCTTGGCGAGTAAAGGATTTTCAAATTATACCTAAGCATTAATTAAATCATAAATGCATAATGTAGTCAAAGTATATGTTGGCATTATTCTTTAATTATTCAGCTTCACCGTCGACTTAAAGCCAGATTGTGAAGAGAAGTGGCGAAAAACAAATCCGCAGAGCCTTTATCTTGATTTCGTTATTGCCAAATACCGTCATAATTTAGGTAAAATACCGTTTCCAATTTAATGGCTAAGTGTACGTAGCTAGGCCTATTTAGAGTGCTGAGATGTACCGATGTTACAGAGGACTTGTTTTATTTCTTTGTTTCAACTTCTGAGGCTCCGTTTACTGGCAGTTAAATGTTTTTAAGGTATACCGCGGTATGGAATAGTCAAGGTTTTCATACCGCCAAAAATTTCTGCTATACCGTTCCTAGGGTATGAGTAAGATCTTTTTATTTTATTTTTTTTTTTATTTTTTTTTTTTAGGTGTAAATTGTAAAGACATCTGTGTTTTTATAACAAATAAAGACAGCAGAGGTCAATGATTCACTTGAATTTTTTAGCCTGACATGTTTACTGCTCCAAAATACTTTAAATGTTCCTCAAAATAAAATATATTGTGATCAAAGGGGGAAAAGATTGTGTTTTTTAGCCAGACATTTAAAAAATCATATATTTTAGAGCAGTGAACACAATACCGTCATACCGTGATATTTTTATCCAAGGTTATCATACCGTCAGAACTTTTTTTACCGGCCCATGCCTACACACAAATGTAAACTCACAATAGTAGAAGTGTAATACACTCACCGGATTCAGGACCCAAAATCATCCTTTTGGCTTTCCTCTTCTTCCTCCTGTCCTGTTGAGGACTTTCCTAAAGAAATACAAACAACAACAACAGACCCACTGAGCTTCATCCCTGCACCCGACTACAGTATCAGCATATAATGATAACTTGTAAAAGTAGTGAAATGACACAATATCTGACGTACCACCCGGTCCCTGTCTGATGCAGGACTTCTTTGGTAGGTGTTTGGAGAGGATTCTGCAACAAACAAACAAACCACACACTGATGGCTTTATGATAAAAACAATCACTTAGATAAATCCATTAGATCTAATATGTTATATGCTATAAAGCACCACTATTTGCCTGATTTGGTTCTAATAATAATAATTCCTTACATAAATATAGCACTTTTCTAGACACTCGATGCGCTTTACACATTTTTGGGCGGAATCTCCTTGTTCACCTGGATGACGTGCCAAACCACAGACTACACACCAGCTGAGCAGGAGACAATTATGATATGGGGATGATTAGGAGGCAATGAGGGCCAAAGATGCTGGCGTTAAAGCCCTACTCTTTTTATAAAGGACACCCTGGGATTATAAACAACCTCAGTTTAACGTCTTATCTGAAAGACGGCGCTCACTGAGCAGTATAGTGTCCCCTTCACTATACTGGGGCATTAGGACTCGCACAGACTGCAGCTTGAGCACATCTCACTAACACCACATTCAGCAGCAACCTAGCTTTCCCATGTGGTCTCCCATCCAGGCAGCTCTGCTTAGCTTTAGTAGGCGACGGTGTGAGAGTTGCAGTGAGGTAGCTGGTGACTAATAAGTCTTGTACAATTGGTTGATATCCACCCAAGCTCAATAAATTAATAATAATAATAATAATAATAATAATAATAGATATCAGAGATAATAGCAAAATAATCTTGTTTTTTTTTTTGAAACAAGATTTTGACATGTTTTTTTTTTAAACAAGACAATATGTTTTGCTTGTCTAGAAAATGCTTCAATTTAATTAAAAAAAAATATTCGTACTAAAAAAGACAAACTTTAAGTAAGAAAAGCATTTTTTTAGTGTTCTCGCTTACTGTTTTTCCCAATACTATGAATTTGGACATACTACTTGGCTCACACACAGTATTAAATGTACTATATAGACCTTTTTGACAGATGTAAACAATAACAATGGTTGTAACGTATTTCCTGTTTCACATTTTTAATTTCTAGAGCTTCTGAGAATCCCAAAACGTCCACATATTGATAATCTTATTATAGCCGTTTTAATGTTAAGCTATGATGGAATCGCCTCTTGTTGTAGTTATGAAATAGTTTGACAACAGGCAGGAAATGTTCATGGGCCAATAACATCACCTCATTGAAATGGCCTATAGTAGAGTAGTATGCCATTTCGGAGGCAGCCAATAACTCCATGTATGTGCACCTTGCTCTTTTTACTTTGTTGCAAACCAAACAGCTAGTTTACACACTGCATGAGGTAATATCAGGCATTAGGGGCATATAATGTAAAGATGAGCTCAGTCACCTATAGATTTGGACAGCAGACAGTCTCTCTTAATGTGAGAGTTGGAGCCGCACAGAAAACAGCATCTCTCCTCCTTCTGCCTCCACCGTGTGTCTTTATAAGGGCTGCCGTCTGTCATTACTTTGCTGGATCTGTTCATGTCACGGCCACTGAAGAACCCATCTGGATTATCACGTCTTTGTCTTCATTTCAAACAATAAAAAACAACAAACTATTAACAAAATCAGGCTCATAAAATAATATATATATTTTTTCCAAGACTCTTATGTTCACAAAACAGTGATACCTTAAATCTTATTCATTTCTGAGTTTTAAAGCTGAATTTAACTTTGTTTCTGTACTTTTCATTGTTACATGATCCTCCAGAAATGATTGTAATGTGCATAATGATCAAGTAACATTTTTGAATATTAATGTTGAAAACAGTTCCTTCACATTCACAGTGCTGATTCGCTTCGTGAAAAACAATACATGCTGAAATAAATATAACTAACTAGCAAACCAGCCAACTAACTAAACTAACCAACTAACTACCTAACCAACTACATAACTAATTAACTTACTAAACTAACCAACAAACCAGCTAACTAATTAACTAACCAAAAAACTAATCAACTAACTTACTAAACTAACTAACTTGCTAGCTAGCTAACTTACTGACTAAACATCTAAATAGCTAACTAACTGTCCCTGGAGTACAAAACCTGTCCTCTGGGTATACATGGATATATTAACTAACTAACTAACTAACTAACTAACCAACCAACAAACTAAACTAACTAACAAGCCAACTAATTAAAAACAACTCACTAACTAAACATCTAACAAGCTAACTTACTGTCCCTGGAACACAAAACCTGTCTTCTGGATATACTAACTAACTAACTAACTAACTTTACTAACTAACTAACTAACCTTACTAACTAAACAACTGACTGACTAACTAACTAACGAACTAACTAACCAACCAACTTACTAAACAAACAAACTAACTAAAACTAACTAATTAAACAACTAACTTACTAAATAAACATCTAACTAGCTAACTAACTGTCCCTGGAGCACAATACCTTCTGGGTATACTAACTAACTAACTAACTAACTAAAACTATTCAACCAATTAAACAACTAACTAACTAAACATCTAACTAGCAAACTAACTTACTAACTAACTGTTATTAACTAACTAACAAAAACTGTCTTTTGGGTATACTAATGAACAAACTAGCTAACTAACTAACCAACCGACTTACTAAACAAACAAACTAACTGAAACTATCTATTTAAACAGCTAACTTACTAACTAAACATCTAACTAGCTAACTAACTGTCCCTGGAGCACAAAACCTTCTGGGTATACTAACTAACTAACCAACTAACTTACTAACTAAACAACTTACTAGCTAACTAACTAATTGACCAACCAACTAACTTACTAAACTAACTAACTTGCTAGCTAGCTAACTGACTAACTAAACATCTAACTAGCTGACTAACTTACTGTCCTAACTGCACAAAACCAGTCCTCTGGGTATACATGGGTATACTTCAGGGAATTGTCAACAATACAATGCACGATCCAAAATTATAGATTTTTATTTTATGTGAATAATCATTGGAATATTAAGTAAAGATCATCCTCCGATTAAGACGTTCAGTAAACTTCCTACCATAAAAAACTGGACTGACAGTTTCAATTAACTAGAACGTCTATGTCAAGCTGCTTTGACACAATCTACATCCTAAAAATACTATAGAAATCAACATGAACTGAACAGAATAAACATATTTTAGCCTATATCAAAACTTACTTTTCTGATTACTAACATGCATAGATAAGAATTTTATGTGGTCAAATTTAAAGGTGATTTTCTCAATATTCAGAATTATTGTGCAGATAAAAAAGAGATTCCAGATCTCTACAGTGATATTAAAGCTAAATATTGTCCAATAATAAAAAATCAGATATAATCGGAAAGCTTATTTATTAATAATAATCTCAAGCATCTGCATACATCTCAAAATGACTGGTTTACCGATTCAGAAATATCTCCACATATGCAGCAGGGAATTTAGAAATGGTACGTCAAAATGTAAAACTAGGAGTTTAAAAGGAAATACATTGTGCCCTAGTGCTGAATTACCTTTTCCTCATCGGACAGTCTTTCATAAAATGGCCAATCTTCCCACAAATGCGGCAGCAGCGGTCATTGGGTGCGAGTTTTCCCTCGGTGAGCACTTCTGGGTCAAAGAAATACTCCTGGAAACACACACAAAACTCAATCTTCAGTATGATAAATCAACTCATATACAACTGACAGCATCAAGGGTGGTCACAAACCATTTTATTGGAGTAATCTGGCGGAAACACTCGGACAGGAGTGCCGAAAACTCTGCGGGCGTTGATGAAGGCCTTCATGATGAAACTGGCCACTGGAAAACACAAGTCCAGATCAGATACATGGAAAAAAATTATAATATTTCCCAAATTATGTTTAACAGAGCGAGGAATTTTTCACAGTATTTCCTATAATATTTTTTCTTCTGGAGAAAGTCATATTTGTTTTATTTCAGCTAGAATAAAAGCAGTTCTGAAAATGTAAATTAGCACAGGACGATGGAAACCCAGCTTAATGTCCTGTAATGCAACATTCAAAACTAGAGCTGAGATGAAGGATAATTCATGCAGAGCAAAATAAAAATAAATAAATATAAATGTGACTGACTTCTCCGGGACAGACCAGCTCCAAGGTTATGACTCAAGTCGAACGGATCTGAAAGAGGAAAAACACAGATGATCAAATATAATCTAATATGCATTAATGAAATTATTTTAATACATCAGTGCTGCTTTTAACACAGTGAAAAGCAACAACAAAACGGTAACGACTGTCACCGAGGAATTTGTAGTCATTGAAAACAAAACTAATAAAAAATTAATATTCAAGTTAGAAGTTACCCTAACTTGAAGCCTTTAAATTACACTTTAAGCTGAATACTAATATCTGCTATACAGGGGTCTCAAATTGTGGGGAGGGGGGGAGGGCTTCTTAGGGTGCATCTTAGGACAACAGTCATGACGTTTACATTACAAGCATTACCTGTCACCAATAATAATGCAAATCAGCTGCTGAAACAGATTTGTGGTTGCTGTGTGTACGGCCGAGCGTTAGACACAGCATTCATCCACAGAGGATCTGAAGTTAAAACTCCAGCTTCTTGTGTCTTGTTGTACATATTGAAAGGGGAGTTTAAAATGCTTTGAAAATGCTACAAATAATAGGCATAATGATTATTATTATTCTCTCCCAGCCAATTGTACTGTCCCAATGGCATAAGACAGCAGAAAATGTTGGGTAACTTAAGTGACTTTACTGGCGCTTGGTCTCCTCAATCTGTATAGACATATTAACATTTACTTCAACGTGTTCAATTCATCCAGCAGTACAATTGTACTTATGTGCATAGCTTTTATGCAAATCTTAACATGCATATGAGAAAAGCTGTTAAATGAGACCATTTAGTCGAATAGGGTGGCCATTAAGTCGAATATTAGGATTAGGAAATGATCATATTTGTTACACCAACAGCATAGCGTGTAAGCCATGAAGAAGTGTTTATACAACAAAGTACCAGTGGAATAAAAATGATACTAATCAAACGGGCCCTTGAATATTTACAAAAATATCGCTTTAGTCCAAATAGAGCACTTACGGACATATCATTATAAGGTTTAAATCAGCCACAGAATTAAAACACGTACGTGTCACTGAGAGAAAATTAAAGTAAAACTAATCTGAATACAGCACTTTAAATGTCCACTAGGTGGCGGGTCAAAACTACAAGAGTCTAGACCATAGACTGTAAAAAATATGGACGTAGTATCCGTGACGTCACCCATAGGTTTCTGATGAACCCAAAAGAATCAACTAGTAGGCGTGGCCAACCGTCGCCATTTTGTTCGCGCGTCATCGCACCAACCGAGGCATACCAAACAAGGGCAAAGAGGCGGAGCGTTAGCGGAGCTACGGGACGCATGCTGGAATTGGAAGAAAGCGTGAATTACATCCAAATACTTCAGATATAGTCTGTGTTAGTAAATGCAAGGTTATTTAGGAAATCCAGGCAGAACACTGTATGACAACGCTTCAGATGACGATTTTATAGACTACAGCTGATCAATCTGTCAGATTCTGGAGTGCATTAGAGTTCTGAAGAACATTATAAATCATAAATTATCCTAAATAAACCAATTACATTTATAGAGATGGTATAAGTATATAATTTCACTCACCTGGGAAACGGAGGCCACGTGAATGGTTTGTGAGCACAATTAAGTGCACACAGCATGCCATATTATCTGATAATTGCAGGAAATAATTCCAAAAGGCAACTGACTGTGTAAAGCCAAATAAAACAACACAAAAACACGATGAATCAGCCGGAATCAGCTGAGGTGACGTGACGGCGACCAGCGCGACTAGCTGTCACTCAAGTGGCCACGCCCTTAATTATGCAAACTTAATTTAGCTTAATATAAAGGAAACAGATGAGTTATAAAAAAATTCACCCCCTCACAGTTGTCATGAAGGGTAATATCAGCTATATGAACCAAAATCGCTCTTTGTACCAGGCTGTAAACACCTTTTTTCTGCTGTAAAATTGGCCATTTCACCAGTGGGCTCATTGGAGATTTGCTCTATTATGGAGCCAGGACAGCCAGGACTAGCGGAATTTTCGATGAATTGCAAGTTTAAGTTACTTCCGTATTGGCTTCCCGAGGGAGAGCAGGAGGTTGCCGCTTGGTCTAGACAGGACTGCACAACAATGATAGTGGTTCAAAAATATATGTTTTGTCGGACCGAATCTCATTATATTTTTGATATCAGTTGCGAGACGGAGAAAGGAGGAGGGCGAACAGGCAGTTTGAGACCCCTGTGCTAAAAGATTTAATAAATTATTACCTACTGTCATTTTCTATTAGCATTATTCATTACAAATGTATATATTTCAGGTCACTTTTAATATGCTTGTGTGGTTTTTACCCTCGATGGCGAGGTGTTTAGACGTCCACTGCTTCTTGAAGGTGCTGAGCGGCTCTTTTCTGCGGATACAGATCACAGACTCCCTGAAGTCGAAGGTCTCGGTGTAAAACTGCAGCAGGCCGAGCCACAGCTCACCCACCGACTCCCGGTTCTTCTTGTACTCCGGCCAGTGTCTGTGCTGAGGAATTGACAACAACAACCCAGACTCATCAACTACTGGGTCAGATGGACAAAGCAAGCATTTTTGTGCTGTAAAGACATTTCAGGAAAAGTATTACATTTTTTAATGGTGAGGAGATTTTTTTCAACACATTTTTAAGTGAAGTTTGTTTACAAGCTAATTTCGAGAGGATCACGTGCTTATGATTTACCACGGCTGGCTGCACATTATCTTATCACGATCTCCCAATCATATGATTCCCCTTCTACTATAAATAACCACAGTTCCAGTCCACAGTTATCTTCATATGGAAGAAAACCCTCCTTTCCTCCCCCTTCTCCTCCTTTTCTTAGATCGGGCGGCACGGCGGCTCAGTGGCTAGCACTGTCGCCCCACAGCAAGAACACCGCCAGTCCTGGTCCTCGTCAGGCTGGTGGGTGTTTCTGTGCGGAGTTTGTATATTCTCCCCGTGTCCGCGTGGGTTTCCCCCAGGGCCTCCGGTTTCCTCCCACCATCCAAAGATATACACAATTCATTACAGATTAAACAATTCAGGCTCTGGTCTAACTCCCTTCCTCCTCTGGCGGTTCCCTTAGCTGCTGCAGAGGGGGAGTTTGAGAGCTACCTAAGCTCAAGCTCCCCTCTCGCGCTACGAACGGGAGGGAGCCCT
Organism: Danio albolineatus; assembly: GCA_903798035.1. Taxonomy (NCBI): domain Eukaryota; kingdom Metazoa; phylum Chordata; class Actinopteri; order Cypriniformes; family Danionidae; genus Danio; species Danio albolineatus. Next base: position 4,987,942 of record CAIGQQ010033701.1, read on the forward strand.
GGGCTCGAGGATCCCTTGAGCTCAGGGCTCTCTCCCGGGACAGCATGCCAAACTAGCTTATATTAAATCATCAGCTAAGTGTGAACTCTTGAAACATGTTTTATAACTTTATTGCTTAAGCGGGTTAGTAATATTGACCTTAAAATGGCTTATAAAAATATTAAAAACTAGAAGAAAAATTACTTTTCCCAGAAGAAAAAATATTTTAGGAAATACTGTGAAAAATTCCTTGCTCTGTTAAACGTTATTTTAAAAATATTTGAAGATTTCCAAAGGAGGGCTAATAATATTTAGCTGTATAATTTATTCATTCATTTGAACTTTTTTAATAGATGTTTTATAACTCTTATCAAGCCTTTAAATATATATTTTGATTTGCACATATTTTATAAATACATTGTAATTTTTATCCTTTGCATGCATTATTCCAGTCTTCAGTTTCACATGATCATTCAGAAATCATATTTTATATATTATCAATATTGGTATACAACAACAACAACAACAACAACAATAATAATAATAATAATAAAAAATAATAATTATTATTAATAATATTATTAATAATAATAATCATGTAAAAAATAAGTGTAAAAAACATAAAAATAATCATCATCATCAATGCAGCAATAATAATAATAATAATAATGTTAAAATAATAATAATAACAGTAATCATCATCATCAGTCATAATTATTATTATTATTATTAATAATAATAATAATAATAATAATAATAATAATAATAATAATAATAATAATATATTATTTGATTTCTGCATTGAAGGTTTTAAATTAAAATAATGTATCCAGTGTATCTATCCGTAAGCTTTTTTATACTGTTATAATGTTATTTATTAGCCTCAAAAAATGTATATCGAGACCTATTTTTAGTTTATCCTTAATATTTAAGTAGGTTATTGGCTATAAATATAAAGGGTTATATCAGTATTAGTCCAAATTTCAATATGCATGCATCACTTTTTGCTGAATATTATTATTATTATTATTATTATTATTATTATTATTATTATTATTA
>CAIGQQ010033701.1:4988989-5000900 GCA_903798035.1 Danio albolineatus
TATTATTATTATTATTATTATTATTATTATTATTATTATTATTATTATCATTATCATTATTATTATTAGTGGTTCTTGCAATCAATATTGAAATGTTTTAGGGTTTTTTTCATTTACGGAGAAGAATGCAAAAGCAATTAATTAAAACATAACGAGTATTTCATAACGAGTATTTCATAATTGAACAATCTTGTTAATTTAAAAAAACATTCTTTATAAAATCTAACTTTACAAGATCTTACTTAGATACTGTGTCAGTTTAAACAGTTTTTCAATATTGACAAAAATAAGAAATATTTCTTGAGCACCACTTTCAAAATATCAATGCTGAAACATTGAAAAACACTCCTCCTTGCACTGCTTTCTCACCAAGTTCTTCAGATCCTTGAAGAAATACACATCCCAGCCGTCGACAGGGACCACCGGCTTCTGCTCACCATCATAGATCTACAAACACAGAAAACAACGGCTACAGAAACAGCAAAACACAGCTCTACTGTTTATTATGCGCTGAATGTGGAGTTCAAATAAATACATGACATTTTCTTCTATAATGGGCATTCTTCTGTGCTCAAGTTAAATAATCTTAATATTGCAGCATAAAACAGATTATTTTCATTGCATTTTAAGTAAAATAACTACATAAAAACATAGGGAAAATGCTAATTTCAGAAAACACTTTTAAATTTGAAATTTTCATATGCAAGCTGAACTCAATGATCTTAGTCAGTCATCTGCACTTCAATAACTGTCTGGTTTAGCTCAGCTACCAAATCTGACCTTTGAAGACTACGTCGAATAGTTCAGACTGCTGAGCGAATCATTGGTACAACCCTCCCTACTCTCCAAGAACTGTATCCAGAGCGAGCAGAAGGGCTGCCAGAATCACTCTGGACCCCTCACACCCAGCACACTGCCTCTGTGAACTGTTACCTTCTGGTGGACGCTACAGAGCACTGCGCACCAGAACAGCCCGACACAGAAACAGTTTCTTCCCTCAGGCGATTAATCTCATGAACACTTGATGATAATAATCGTGGAACCAACGTCACTACCTGCTATACACTTTTACACACACATACACTTATTTAACAACACACTTTACATGCCAATTTGCACATAACAGCTGCACATATAATGTTGTATATAGTAATACACCTGTCCATACACTTGTCCATTTGTGTATTTGCATTTAACACTTACTTCTACTTTTAAATATATTTATCATCTGTTTTTTGTCCCGTCTCTGTAATTCTGTCGCACTGTAGAAGCTCTGTCACCAAAACAAATTCCTCGTATGTGTGAATATACCTGGCAATAAAGCTCTTTCTGATTCTGATTAAGTGCCCTGTTTTATAAGCTGTATTTGTAGGTTATGTTGAAATATATGAAGAAGTATCCACCTTATTTGTCAGGTAAGACACTTAAATGTGACCTATTATGTAAAAATGCTTTTTATAAGGGGTTTAAAGTGGTGTTAGAGAGGCCAGCAGGGAGCAGGGCGGCTCAACTGTGTGGGTCCTAACACCCCAGTATAGTGAAGGGGACTCTATACTGCTCAGTGAGCGCCGTCTTTCGGATGAGATGTTAAACAGAGGTCCTGCCTCTCTGTGGTCATTACAAAATGTGTAAAGTGGATGTCCTTCGAAAAAGAGTCACTGTACGTTCACACCGAAAGCGGCAAGAGCGTCAAAGAGCGTCGGAGGTCATTCATTTTCAATGGGAGCCGGCGGCGATCAGTGGCGAGGAGCAACGCGGCGCGTCTTCGCCATGTGGGCATCGAAGAGAGTTGAAATCAAGTTAACTTTATGGAAATGAGCTATGACGTGGTTCGGCGGCAAGCTATCAGAATGTAGAAGTCCACCGCTTGAGAAGAGTCCAGAGAGCACAGTCACAGTGAACTTTGGTTCCGATCCCAGTTGTTCCAAAGGGTTTTAATATTGCGGATTTCCAGTTATTTACAATGTTTTCTTACAAGAACATAAATTTAAAAAGTTAGTGACAAGTTGCTGATGTGCATTAATGTTGTTATATATATTTTTTTTCTTTAAAAAAGCGGGAATTTCATGAGACAGTAAGGATCAGTATTGCTGCTTCAGGATATTTCAGACATACGGACACATAATATATATGACTTAAACAACTTGATCTTTCATTGTTAAATGAATCTGATAAAAGCGGGCAACATTTTACGCTAGAAAGCATGTTTATATGCGGGAATGTCAGGGATTTGCTGATAATGCTGCAACGGCTCCTTTAAATACGGGATCAACGTAGAGAAAGCTGATGCTCTCACCACCGTAGCTCTGAAGGCAGCGTTGTCGCCAGGGTGGCCAGAGCTAACTTTGACGCTCTCACCGCCTTCGGTGTGAACGTACAGTAAGGGTTTAACCTTGGCATCCTGTCCAATTTTGTCTACTTGCCTGTGCCCATCATGGCCTCCTAACCATGCCCATATCTTAGGCCCCGTTTTCACTATTGCGTTTTAATTTTAAAACGGTGTTTTAGCATGAAAACGATCTGTGTCCACACTAGCGTTTCACCCAGCCTTTCTGAACATATCTCCGTCCACACTACTCCACCAAAAACGTATATCACGTGACCATTCGTGCACTCTGGGCATGCGCGTTCAAGTGTAAACAGGAAGCATGTGTCTCGCTCAGCATTCTAAATAGGGCTTACGCTGCTTGAAACGCGAGCGATTAGCGAGTGCTCGAACAGTAGCTTGCCTCTTGCGAATATCTGCAGCTGTTGTAGTAAAAAAGGCAGAGTTTAACTGCACAATGGCGCCTAAAATGGACAATAGTGCAAACAACGCTCCCATTTCTGTGTCCATGTTGTTGTTTACAGTGAAGGCTGGTCTGCCGTCTTCCGGTGGCATTATAGTCATGTGATAGGGGCTTGACGAATAAGGGAAGGATACGCAATGACCCAAAAGCCCCAATCGAGTAGCGAATCTCAGCAGCCACGCCTCTGTTTTCAGACGTCTCCGTTTCCCCCATCCACACTGAGACGGAGCAGCAGCGTTTTAGAATGAACACGGCCTCTCCAGCATTTACAAAACACTCCGTTTTCAGGGCTCGAAAACTCCGGTGTAGTGTGGACGGATGACGTAACCGTAGCAAAACGTATGCATTTTAAAACGAAAACGCATTAGTGTAAACGGGGCCTTAATTGGCTTCATCACTCTCTCTTCTCTCCACCAATCAGCTGGTGTGTGGTCTGCTGCAGTCACGTCATCCAGGTGGATGCTACAAACTGCAAGTGGATGAGGAGATCCCCCCAATAATGTGTAAAGCGAATTGAGTGTTCAGAAAAGCGCTATATAAATGTAAGGAATTATTATTATTATTTCTTTGTCCCCACAGAGATTATGTTAGTCCTGTTTTGAACCTGCTGTTAGTCATTTGTAGATCCAACATCTCTTGAAAAGAGCATATTATGAAAGAGGAGAGCGTATACAATGAGTTTATGTCAATAAAAATAGGTGTTAATGGTGAATAAAGGCACCTCCTGGAGGACAGGGATCACCGGTGGGCTTCTCTGCTGCAGGAAGAACAGCACCATCAGAGTGTATGCGTATGAAGAAAGACTGCCGCGCGACGCATCTCCAATATCACACACCTGAACACACAAACAGCACGCCAGAAATCATGTACTTGTTCAATATACAACAGGGCACACAAGATACAGTAAGGGCGCACTCACACTATGTACAGTTCCCTTGAAACAGGTCGAAGCATGCTTGTCCCCCTTCCCGTCTCCCCTGACTGCCCGCACTCACATTACATACGGGCCTGAGCACGCTTACATCATCAATGATGCGCTGTTGAAGCTCTCACTCAGCACAGTGGACATTTCTTTATATCATTATATGGTTTCAGTGGTTTGATATGCAGTGACACACAGTCAGATATTCCCCCGAACAGATCAGCCACTGCTGACGCTCATAAACAATCATGACGTCCTCGTGCTGCAGGAATGAGGAGGTCTGCTGAAGGTGCAGCTGTGGTGCAGTGAGGGGTTTGTGTCTTTAATAATGTATGACAGTTTGTGTTCATTAAACAGTAAGAATGATTCATAAATCCGTATCAAACAGTCCCCAAAAGTCACGTCTCCTCTTCAGTTTCGGGCTCAGGCACGCGTTGCACTCACACTACAAGCGTACCGCACCAAAGCCCAAGTGAACCGTGCTCAGGCACACCTCTTCCGGGCCAGGGCCGGCCAACTGAACCGAGCCTGATTCAGAGACTTTTCAAACGGTCTGGGAAACGGGCCTGGGTATGGTTCGGATAGCATAGTGTGAGTACGCCCTAATTCATACCCCCTAGTTATGAGTGTGTATGGGTGTTTTCCAGTACTGGGTTGCAGCTAGAAGGGCATCCTCTGTGTAAAACATAAGCCGGAATAGTTAGCGGTTCATTTTGCTGTGGCGACCTCTGATAAATAAGAGACTAAGCCGAAGGAAAATGAAGGAATGAACGTGGGTGAAGCGTTGATGATTTTAACTGAACGTGTTCGACTTACTTTGGAGAAAACTTTCATGACGTAGCAGAGGATCTTCACTCGAGCGTCGATGGCAGCGTATGACGCCAGCAACTGTGTGTTGTGCAAAGCCTGAGGAAACAAAATCAAATTTGCTTTGAAATGTGCTTTTCTATTCGACGTTTCAGCTTTTTTTTTTTCAGTGGATTAACTGCTCATCTTAAGGCTAACAATGTGAGCTAGCAAAGTAAACAGTGTAGATTTTAAGTAACAAAACGACAAATAGAAAAAATATGAAAGATTAAAAAAAAAAAGCTAATCTCATCCTTTAATATTAAAAAAATACATATCTATATATAAATATATATAAAATAAATAAATAAATATATGGCGTAGTGAGTAGCACCTTCGCCTCACAGCAAGAAGGTCGCTGGTTCGAGCCTTGGCTGGGTCTGTTGGCATTTCTGTGTGGAGTTTGCATGTTCTCCCCGTGGTTGCGTGGGTTTCCTCCGGGTGCTCCGGTTTCCCCCACAGTCCAAAGACATGCGGTACAGGTGAATTGGGTAGGCTAAATTGTCCGTAGTGTACGAGTGTGAATGAGTGTGTATGGATGTTTCCCAGAGATGGGTTGCGGCTGGAAGGGCATCCGCTGCGTAAAAAAAATGCTGGATAAGTTGGCGGTTCATTCCGCTGTGGCGACCCCAGATTAATAAAGGGACTAAGCCGACAAGTAAATGAATGAATGAATGAATTAATTAATTAATTAATATATATATATATATATATATACACACATATATACACATATATATATGCCAGCTATACTCGTCGCATGAAATTCACGATTTTTTAAAGGAAAAATACATATAACAACATTAATGCGCATCAGTAACTTGTCACTAACTTTTTAAATATATATCCCTGTAAGAAAACATTGTAAATAACTGGAAATGTGATGACCACAATGTTAAAACCCATGGGAACAACTGTGGTCAGAACCAAACTAAACTTTGGCTCTAAATCAGTGTTTCTCAACCACGCTCCTGGAGGACCACCCACACTGCAGGTTTTGGACGTCTCCTTTGTTTTTCACACCTGTTACAGGTTTTTCAGTCTCTGCTAATAATCTGAATCAGGTGTGTTTGTTTAAGGAGACAAGGGCTGTTTCTCAATTCTATGAATGCAGAGAACGGACTTGTGTTTTTGCGAAGACCGGTCTTGCCAGGTCACCTCAGAAGAACGAACTCTGGAGACCGCGAGGACAGAGAACGCGTCCTGTGAGAAATAAGATGCTGCGTTCTTCCTGATGGTCACATGACCCTCACACATTTATAACTGAAATTTATGTAAACATTGCAGCATTCATACAACGATTTATTGTTTTTCCCTTTTTCACAATATACACTTTGCATAAAGACTTTACAAATATGCTTCGCACAACACAAATAAAACAGATTTTAATTCAAATTTCAACAAAAAAACACCCTTAACGTGTTTATTAGGATGTTCATGCTAATGTTTACTTTCACCATCTCATTTAGGGAAACTCCTGAGGTAAATAAGTGATTAATAATAAATCTATATTTGTATATACTGCGCTTCCCACCTCCAGTCGCAATAACTTCTGGAACTTCGAATGAGTTTGGTGCTCAAGTCTGCATCGGTGCATACTTGAAAAAACATCCAGGAACTTTTTATGTGTCCTCCGTTCTTGGGGTCTTGAGTTTTGGAACTGAACTTCAGCAGATGATGATGACGTTACAAGAGGACGCAAGATCGCTGAAGAAAGCATATTGAGAAACAGCCAAGGAAAATGTGTTAGTGGTCCTCGATGAACGTGGTTGAGAAACACTGCTCTTAATGATTCAGCTTAAACTGTCATGGAGTATCTTGTAAATGCAGTGGGTGGGAAATATTATCTTTTCAGACCAGGAGTGGAATTTTAGACAACGAGAGCGCATCTTAACAGCTAAACTATGAATGAAAAGTGCTGTGATGTGCCATAGAGTCACTATAAATTTAAATAAAGTTTATTTAATACATTTTACATTTCAAAATATTGTTTTAGATGATGCACTAGCTGTTTAATGAGGACAAAACAAGTGTGAGCAAAGTAAGATCTGTAACAAACCATTGCAAAGAGAGGTCTGGACTTCCATTAAACACTGTTTGGCCATTAAAAACAGTTATTTCCTCACCAGAGTATTGTACAAGCTTATATCTCCCTCTAGTCCAGTTTTGGTGTGGTAAAACTTCACAATCGGGACTTTCGCTGTAGTAATAGGAAGGATGTTTCTCAGACCTGAAATGAATGAATAAATAGACAAGAGCAAACTATTTATGTTAACAACACACACTTTAAGGGTCCTAAAACGTCTCAAAAATGAACAATATTACTGGTAATCAGTGAATGAATTAAGTTTCTGCACCATTTACTCATGCAAACAGCAGTAGATCGTGATACTACAGGATGAACACTGAAACTGAGGCCTTACCGTGGTGTTTTCGCAGTGCTTTAGCAAGACTCTCAATGATAGCCATGGAGTCCAAGCCCTGTCAGAGGATGACGATAACATAATGAATGCTAAATAAAGCTGTAAACGCTTCATGTTCGCGCACACACTCTGCATAAATGAAGTTTTTGTAGTTCATTCACTTGGCATGGTAAAATATGATTCATGTTTTTATTTTTCCTGTTTGTTTACTCTTTTGAATTGCATTGTGGGATCTTGATCCGTCTTCCAACTTCTAATCTTGAAAAGTCTGAAAAAGTGACTTTTATTGACATTTATAATAGTGTAAAGTGCTATATAGTCTGGGCTTGCTCTTAAACGTGAGAAATGTGGTAGTCCCCTTGCTCTTAAATGTGAGTCAGTTCTGTGCTTTCGGTTTATTTAGGCATGAAACACTTTGAAATAAATATAAAAACGGCAGGATTCCCTTTCCTTTTCATTACAGGTGCCGTCGCCCCTTCTGCGCAGTCCTCAAAACAGTCATAAAGCGGTGCGTGACTGTCAGACGCGCTCCATAGTGATAAATAGAAGCTGTTTCCCAAACGGATTGTGTACACGCGATTTGAAGCAGAGGGAAAGTCTGGGTTTTGGGTGCGTGTTTGAACAGACATATACACATAATTAATAATAATAACAACATCTAAAGATGTCGATCTTGGTGGGGGGGATTTTTCATGATAATTTTGTCCTAAAGGAGCATAAAAGGTTAGGAAAGCAGTAGAATGCTTACAATATAATGTTAAGGCCCGTGCACACCGAGACGTTTTTTGCTCGCGTTTTCGGTCGGCGTTTGACGCCTCGAGACTAAATAAAGGGCGCCAATGTGATTGTGCACACCAACGCGCAAAACGCCAGGCGTAAAAGCGTCATTTTTAAAGAAACGCCTCATGCTCGTTTTTTTGTTTTGACGCCCCGCGTCAAAAGCTTCTACACCAATCAGATTCCCACTGTTGCTCACGTGTACGGAGCTGCTGAAGTTACAGTAAACACCCCTTGGAGGCGCTCAAGCGCAAAACTGTCAATGCGAGCGCAGATGCTTAGAGGAGATATTAACGTGGAGCTGCTTATTGCACTGGTGAACAATAATCATCTCTTCAGCGCCAGAGCTGCTACTTGAACCATCCATGCTTTGCCGATCGCAACAACAAGCGTGTAAACTTCCTCTTTTCTTCTTCTGTGTAACAAGCGGGTGTCAGAAGCTTGGCGCCACCGTGTGCGCCATCTAACGACAAGGTTAGACACTTAAATGTGTTCGACGCCAGAGAAAATCGCTTGGGCTTGAATGCTGAAAAACGTCTCGAAAAACGCCGACGATAAACGCAAACGAAAAGCGTCCCGGTGTGTACGAGCCTTTAGATGTGTGTTATTTAATGTAATCAAACGAAAAATCCTAATAAATGAGAGATTCATTCACTGGTCTTTGTTCAGAATGTTTAAGTCAAACAGTGAAGAAAAGCTTAATGAGATTTGGTAACTTAGATTTACTTTATAACCATTTGCTAATTTATTTGCTGCTAATGTTTATTCTTTTAGTTTATAAATAATAGTGATAATAAAACATATTACTGACCGTTTAACTGTTTATTTAAAATAAAACAGCTCCAGACGAACATATTTAGTAATTTTTACTTTTTTTAAATAAAGTATCCCTTATTATAGTGGGCATATTCCTTATTTTCACATCCCAATGTTGATGGGTATGTACAAACACCTTGTAATAAGCTGCCAGTACATTTTCTGTCTTTGTACAGACTTATTTCTCTCTATATTATTTCTTATGCATTATTATATTACTTAAAACTACTAAAATGCCAATAAAAGTCACTTTGTTGACCTGTAGAGTTGAATTTTTAACATTAAAATTTGACAAACACGAGATCAACGTCACGTAATGGAATTTACAAGCGTAAATAAACACATAAGACTGTTCATTAAAAGATATTTTTTCCAGTGTAGGAATTTTAAAATGATGCTACTGAAAATAAACATAATTTATCGCTAATATATTGAATTTTTTGAATTCTTAGTCCAGTCTCATGAAAAATCAGGCTGTTAAGCTAAACCAAGAGCATTCGTTGCATAACTTTGATGACTTCATCTTAAACCACAATACAGATCCAAATTTAGTTTTTAGTACAGTTCAGAATACAATATACAGTAGCTGTCAAACAATTAATCATGAATAGTCTAATTAAAAACATACAAAAGCTTGTATTTAGATAATATACATGTATGCTGTATAACAATTATGTTATATAAAAGACACCGGCACAATGTATAAAAATAATTATATATATATATACATATACACACAAACACACAAATACATATATAATGATGTTTAACAGAATTAGGAATTTCTCAAAGTATTTCCTATAATAGTTTTTCTTCTGGAGAAAGTCTTATTTGTTTTATTTCGACTAGAATAAAAGCTGTTCTTAATTGTTTTAAACCCATTTTAAGGGTAATATTATCAGCCCCCTTAAGCTATATTTGTTTTGGATTGTCTTCAAAACAAACCACCGTTATACAATGACTTGCCTAATTACACTAACTTGCCTAATTACCCTAGTAAAGCCTTTAAATGTCACTTTAAGCTGAATATTAGTATTCTGAATAACATCTAGTCAAATATTATTTACTGTCATCATGGCAAAGATAAAATAAATCAGTTATTAGAAATGAGTTATTAGAACTGTTATGATTAGAAATGTGCTGACAATAAAATCTTCTTTCCATTAAACAGGAATTGAGGAAAATATATATAAAGAGGGCTAGTAATTCTGACTTCAACTGTATTTACTTAAACAAATGTAACAAATATATACTGTATGAAAATACATATACAGCGATTGCACTTTACCGCTGCGGTGTTGTGGCCTTCCAGAGTCATGCAGATGTCCAAATCACTCTGTTTAAAGCCAAAGCCATTTTTGGATGAACCAAATAAAACCAACTTTGCCCCTGTCAAAAAAAAAACACATCAACAAATAAGCATTAAAAGCCAAGGAAGTTTTTTTTATATTGCACATTTCATAAACAACAGTGACTGAAAGTGTTTTACATAAACAAGAATAAACTAAACAAAATACAACTATAAGAAATAAAAACAACAAAGAAAAAAAAAGATTAAAATCAGATTAAAATGTGTTCTAAAGGAAAGAAGAAGAAAAGAAGGACATAATAGTGCGATCTAAAAAATAAAAAAGAGACGTAATTAGCAAAAACATTGAAAAATTCAAGACTTTCAGCAGCTTTACCTGGCACTTGACATCTCAAGAATGACTCAAAATCTTGTAAGATGTGTTCTCTGACATTTAACTCCACGTCATCTGGTGCAAAGTCACCTAAAAACATAATAAATAAAAACCAACATTTATTTTTTCAGAAATTAAAATCTAGCCATTTCCTTCAGCGAGAATGACGTCGACTGAAACTTTGTCGTACACCACGCACACCAAAAGAGTACCCTTTAGTAGTGGAAACGCAAGCCTGATAAAGGTGACCAGTACCGACCTGTACCATACCGTACTGTACCACTCAGTGAAAAAGGGCTAAAAAAGTGGTACGTTACGCCTTTTGACAGAGGAAACGGCCATAAAAGCGTACCGAACCGTACCACTCAGTGGAAACGGGCCATAATGGGTCTGATATTACGCCACGTTCATAATATCATGTCATGTGGACCTCGCGCTGCTCTGAGATTTTTCACATTTTCAGAAGAAAAGACACGTACGGTGTGAACGAGCCCTAAATGTGTAAAGTCTCACAACACCATTAATCAAGGCGGTATGCCATCCTTTGGTTTAGCTAATAAAACAAATCAATAATGACTCTCAGCATACGTACGGTAGCACTGCTCACAGACGTCACTGAGAACCTTCTGGAAGTCTCGAGTCATTGGTGGAAGACGCTCCAACTCCACTCGCTGGAAGTCTTCGGGACAGTCCTGCTTCAAATGGCCATCGCTCTTACAGACGCCGCAGATCTGAACCGGCGACTAACAGAGAAAACGAATGTTTGAATAGCTAAACGTGCAAACTGACGCTTAATCAATGAGGAATTACCTTGCCATCAGTGAACAGCCGCTTGTTGAAGACGTAATGAAAGCCTTCAGTGTCTGACTGTGTTCCTGCAGTGGACTCTGCTTTGGGTTTGGTCGGGACGGTTTCGGCCTCCTCTGGATCTCCTCCATCAGAGAGCACATCATCGCTCATCTCACGCTCAAAGGAGAATATCTCATCGCCTGAATTATCACAGCCAGATTCCTCTAGATCTACATCATCATCGTCGTCGTCTTCATCTTCTTCCTCATCTTCACCCTATAGAAGTACACAATTTAATTTCTACAGGCTTCTTTTTTTAAAGATTACGTCAAAACTAATGCAAAAAAAATCTCATTCTTCAGCCTTTCATGAAGCCATTTAGATGAAATTACACTGAAAAATATCAATATTACAGATGTTATTACAATTACTTTAACCTTCTTTAATTGGTAAATGCTTACAAGGAAGAAAGCTTGTGTGTTCGGCCCATCTGCTGTTAAAATCTAGACTAGAGCGACATCAGCTGTTAAAAACTAGCCTAGAGCAATATCTGCTGTTAAACACCACCTTAGAGTATCGCCTGCTGTTAAAAACTAGCCTAGAGCAATAACTGCTGTTAAAATCTAGACTAGAGCGCCGTCTGCTGTTACAAACTAGCCTAGAGCCCTGTCTGCTGTTAAACACCACCTTAGAGTATCGCCTGCTGTTAAAAACTAGCCTAGAGCGCCGTCTGCTGTTAGAAACTAGCCTAGAGCATCATCTGCTGTTAGAAACTAGCCTAGAGCGCCGTCTGCTGTTAAACACTACCTTAGAGTATCACCTGCTGTTACAAACTAGCCTAGAGCGCAGTCTGCTGTTACAAACTAG
>CAIGQQ010033701.1:5003423-5026821 GCA_903798035.1 Danio albolineatus
GACATTAATTAGCATTGATTTGCATGTTACCGACATTAATTAGCATTAATTTGCATGTTACTGACATTAATTAGCATGTTACTAAAACACTTTTAACATGTTATAGGACACCTTCCATAAACTCATGTTGCTTCCAAGTTTTGCTTTGCTGATATGAATTAGCATGTTGTTAGCATTTAAAGAAACTGCTATCGCTAATTTTATCATGTCGTTAACATGTTTAATGTGACTGACACAATTATGTCACTAGCATGTTTTAATACATAAGTTGTTTCCATATTCTGCTTTGCTAATATGAAGTAGCATGTTGCTGGCATGTTTCTACTACATTGCTAGCACTTCCAGAAACTGTTAACGTTATGTCGTTACATGTTGCTTCCATATTTAGCTTTGCTAATATAAACTAGCATGTTTCTAACATGATGCTAGCATTCACAGAAACTGCTTATAAATGTTATTGTGTTGTTTACATGTTTAATGAGACTGACTTTTATCAACACGTCGCTAGCATGTTTGCTAGCATCCTTTCAGCATGCTTTCTCAAGCCAAGATGTGATCAGTACCTTCTATGGCAATCCTCTTTTTGGGCCAGTCTTTTAGATCCCGCCACAGCTCTCCACTTGTGCGCACGCTAATGATTTTCTCAGGTATTTGAAATTCCAATGCGTAATACCGTAGCAGCTCGATCCAGAGCTTTCCTAACAGCACAGGACTTCGGCTTTTGAAAGCCAGCGGAGCCTGTTTGGAAGACAAATTAAGGCCAAGTCAACATACTGACGCATTTTTGTTACTGAAATCATTTCTAAAATGTGCTTGGAGGTTATTAGCTGATAGTCAAGAACCATTATAACATGGATGACGCACATTTTATCTTGTTTTATTAGCGCAGGGACATGTTTGATTGGGAAACAATGTAGGACAAATAAAATAATAATAATACTCACCTTTCCCTTCTTGACGGCTTTGTCTTTATCTAGTGATGAATCATTTGTTTGGTCATAAACCCAAAGCACATGTCCTTTTTCAACCCCGGTTAAGGAGAAACTCTTGAGTTTACTCAAGGGAAAACCCTGAAACAAGACACAACATCAGTCTCCAGCTCATGACAGATGTTTTACATAAAAAAACAAACACTAAACTCCATTATTCAATCATTCATTCATGCCTTAGTCCATTTATTCATCAGGGGTATCCACAGCGGAATGAACCACCAAATTAACTTATCCAGCATATGCTTCACACAGCGGATGCCCTTCCAGCTGCAACCCACTACTGGGAAACATACATACACACTCATTCACACACATATACTGCTGACAACTTACATAAACTGATGCATTAATGCTGGATCACACTCGCACACGAACATGCACCAGTGGGGACTTTCATATACATAATGTTTATACAACATACTCTACCTACAAAAGTCTTGTCGGCTATACACGTTTTAGGAACAACAACTAATAACTTCTAGTTGAACATTTGGTATAAGAAATGGTTATATGAAAGGCAAAGGCGTCTAGATTACGCTTATTTTACCTAAATGATAATGCCTTGATTTTGAATTATTGAATCAGGACAGTGCGGTCTAGACAAAAGTCTTGTCACTTAACATGACTCCCATAAGCTTGAAGGACTGCATCCATACATCTCTGCAATGACTCAAATAAATCATTAATAAAGTCATCTGAAATGGCAGAGAAAGCGTTCAGGACTTCCAGAGTTCATCAAGATACTTTGGATTCATCTTCAACGCCTCCTCCTTCGTCTTACCCCAGACATGCTCAATAATGTTCATGTCTGGTGACTGGGCTGGCCAATCCTGAAGTACATTGACCTTCTCTGCTTTCAGGAGCTTTGATGTGGAGGCTGAAGTATGAGAAGGAGCGCTATCCTGCTCGAGAATCTGCCCTCTCCTGTGGTTTGTAATGTAATGGGCAGCACAAATGTCTTGATACCTCAGGCTGTTGATGTTGCCATCCACTCTGCAGATCTCTCGCACACCCCCATACTGAATGTAACCCCAAACCATGATGTTTCCTTCACCAAACTTGAGTGATTTTAGTGAGAATCTTGGTGCATGTGGGTTCCAGTAGGTCTTCTGCAGTATTGGTGATGATTTGGATGCAGATCAACAGATGATTCATCAGAGAAATCCACCTTCTGCCACTTTTCCAAATGATCAACTAGAAGTCAAGGTATTATTTGTTGCTCGCACAACTGAGATCAACGACAAGACTTTTGTCAGGCAGTGCATATTCAGTAAACAATCTACAATTTTACATTAACAAAATACTTCCTTCTGTGTGATTTATAAGCACGTTTACCCATGGTGACCTCAACTTTGGTCCCTACAGCAACACAAGTCCCCACGAGTCTGTGTGCTTCAGGTTTAAGTCCCATTCAGGATATAAAAACAAGTACACACACACACACCATAGATTCTAGATATGTCGGTAAGATGGGCTCCTTGCGTCGCTGCAGGAAACTGATGACCATGAGCGCAAAGCAATATGAAGGAAGTCCACCTTCTTCCATCTGGTCCACACAGCAAATCTAACTCACAAAAACATTGCAGATTATGAACATACATTAATACACAAGTAGCGTTAAGCAGTGTACTGTAGTGAAGGCAGCTTTTAAAACCCTGCTTTTGTTTCAAATCAGTGGTTCAGAGCATTTATCGAATAAACGAGACTTCAGTACTTCATTACTGTTTATAAACGTATCAAACATGTAATGCTTCTCCAATTGGGGAGATCAGCATTATATAACATCCACATGATTCATGCAGGTTCTCTCATATCGGCCTGTAGTGGTGAATCACTGAACAGGTTTCAGTCTCCGTGAGTCTCACCTTTGCCCAGTATCTGAAGCAAATGACCAGCGGGACGAGCTGAGGCTCCAGATCCGCCATCTCAGACAAATACGCTGTCGTCAGACACGCGCTTTCATTGCCTGCACTCACTTTGCAGATCAGACCACTGTGAAAAAAAGCAAATAAATAGTGCACATATATAATACTATGTACAGTAAAGAGAAAACTATTAGCTCTCCTGCGAAATTATCATTCTTTTCCCCAAATAAGTGGCATTTAATGGAGAATTAAAAAAACAAACAAACAAAAAAATTGTAGTTTTAATAACTTTTATAATTTCTTTTGTCTTTGGTGAGATAATGGTATATAATATTTGGCGAGATACTAGTATTGGCGCCACGGTGGCGTAGTGAGTAGCACGTTCGCCTCACAGCAAGAAGGTCGCTGGTTCGATCCCCAGCTAGGCCAGTTGGCATTTCTGTGTGGAGTTTGCATGTTCTCCCCGTGGTTGCGTGGGTTTCCTCCGGGTGCTCCGGTTTCCCCCACAGTCCAAAGACATGCGGTACAGGTGAATTGGGTAAGCTAAATTGTCCATAGTATATGTATGTGTGTGAATGAGAATGTATGAATGTGTTTCCCAGAGATGGGTTGCAGCTGGAAGGGCATCCGCTGCATGAAACAAATGCTGGATAAGTTGGCGGTTCAATCCGCTGTGGCGACCCCGGATTAATAAAGGGACTAAGCCGAAAAGAAAATGAATGAATGAAAGATACTAGTATTCAGCTTTAAGTGACATTTAAAGGTGCTGTATGTGAGTTTTTGACTCTTCTAAAAGCATAAAAACACCATAATATGTTTGCAGATATTTAAGAAACATGCTACGAACATACTTGTTTATCTGAAAAACAATGCTGAAGTCAGATATTCTGCTTTGAGAATGTGTTTTCCGTGCCGGAACGCTGTCTTTGTTTTAGTGTCATTCATTCAGTAAGGCTCTGAAAGCATGCGTCCGTGACCAAAATGCGACCTCCGGTGGACAGTATCATATGAACTCCAACATGAGACAGATTCAGAGTTCCTCATGAGGTTATTAATTAGCAAATATTATTAATATTACGAGCGTAAACATTAGGTGAGCAGGTTACACTGTAACCACGTGTCCTAACAACACGCTTCATGACGAGATACGCAGTGATGAGTAATTTGGCTGTTTGCACCAGACGAAACATGACAGAAATGTAAATACAGCCATTCAGAAGCACAGTGTTCATCAAAATGTTCATCATTTACTCAGATATTTCGAAGAATGTTGGAAACCTGTAACTATTGACGACCATAGTATTTGTTTTATCTACAACGCAAGTCAATATTTACCAGTTTCCAGCATTCTTCAAAATATCTTCTTTTGTGTTCAACAGAGCAAGAGAAGAAAAAAAATGACAGAATCTTCCTTTTTGGATGTACTATCCCTTTAATTTAATAAATAAAAAGAATTAAACACACACCTTGCTTTCTCTTTGCACACAACTACAGGCATCCTCCTGTGAAAGTCTCCCTCCACACTGTCAAAAAGAGCTGTGAACATGAAAACAGGCTATTTTACTCCGTGCTGGTGCTTTATTGCAAAAGCTTAGAAAGAAGCAAATTTGTGATCATACTAGTTATTAACTTAACCCCTAAAATAACCCCAACACTTAAAAAATAAATATATTATTTTCATAAATATTGTACACATTTATGGTACAACGGTTGTCCTTCGGAGCTATATCAGCTATAAAACCATTTTTATGGTTAAATCATTGCTCACTGACACTGCTAGCAATCGAAGATTTATGTTAATTTGGCAATTTAATGCATTCTGTACTGTACACGGGATACAGAGAGGATTGATTGACAATGGTCTGCAGCCAATCAGGAAGCAGAACAAAAAAAAATTGCACAAAAATAAATAAATCAGAGAAAATGCGAGGCTGCGAAAGGTGAACCGCAGTATAGCGAGGGACTGCTGTATACAGAATAATAAAAAAAAAAATAGAAGGATTTAACAGGCATGTGATCAGCCGAGGACAAAAAAATAGAGAAGACGAGAGACCCCCCCAATATATGTAAATATATATATATATAAAAAATATTGTTTGCGAGTTTAAATAATAGTAATAGTAATAATAATTCTAAAAATATATAAATATTCTATATATAAATATGTTATTGGCCACACAATTTCAGTTTCTTTTTTTTCTGCTTTATCAGTTAAAAGGTTTATCAGTTTAATAGTCACCTAATTAGTGTTTAATAGGTTTATACTTTTACCGCAATGTCGGGACAGATCCACACACCGCAGCTAGATGGCGCCACTTAATCGGTTAGATGTCTTAGTGTCCTAAGCAGAGGTGTCCAAACCCCTGGAGGGCCGGTGTCCTGGAGAGTTTAGCTTCAGCCCTAATCAAACACACCTGAACCAGCTAATCAAGCTCTTACCAGCTATACTACAAACCTCCTGACAGGTGTGTTGAAGCAAGTTGGAGCTAAACTCTCCAGGACACCAGCCCTCCAGGACCGAGTTTGGACACCCCTGGTCAAAAGAATATAATTTTCTATGTAATTTAGTGACTCTTTATTCCACTCGATAAATAAACTACTAGTCAGTCAACAATTCAACTGTAAAAATATTAAGTTCAGTTAAATTGAGCAGCCTAATATGCGTTAACATTCCACCCTGAAAAACACATCATGCATTAATAAAGAGAGTTTCACTTTGACTTTGCTTCAGCGTAGTCCTTGTATTTAATAGGTTTAATTAATTATATAATATAGGCTAAGAAAAGTATATTACTAAAACGCTCTACTTCTCAAATAACAACTATTTCCATGTGGATTTCTCAGTTGTCAGTCTTTCTTCCTTTGGAAAAGTTTACTTATGACCTCAACCGCAAACAGGACAAATTCAGGAGACTTTGAGAACCTGTTCAATCCTTTCTACATAAACTCTGAAATTTTTATTTTAATAGAGTTGTGGCTTCTTTATTTATTTATTTTTATTTTATTATTAATATTATTAATTTATTTATTATTTTAAAACTTACATCTGTAAATTTGTATTTAATTTGCAGCGCTTGGGGATGGTTTGTTTGTTTGTTTGTACTATTAATAAAAATTTAAAACCTAAAAAATTATATAAATCTAAATTTTTAAGTTTGTATTATCATCTGAACAATTTCATGATAATTTCAGGTATAACATTTCAGGTGCTCGGCTGTAGCACTGAATAAACGAAGACATCAGGACAGATGACTTGCAGAGAATAACAACAAAAATGCGCCCTGGCTTTATTTATAATGTACATAGAACGCACCTGCTTGTGACACGCAAATGTGAGCGCGGAAAACGTGCAGAGTCATGCATGCATTCAAAGCGATTTCACAATCTTGCATATTGTCATTTCATAATCTTGCAAATTACCACCCCCCTCAACCTTAGATTTACGCAAAATCACAGAGGTCGCCCCATTGAGCAATGAAAATGTGTAAATCCATATCTATACGGAAGAATCACATGCCTGTTTAAACACTCCGTTCGGTAAGAATCACACAAGGCATTGCTTTGTCTCCTTTTTCAACTTACAGCTTTTAGAAAGATGCTCTTGAGCTGCAAGCAGGACATCAGGATGCTGGAACTGATGAGAGCAGAGAAAACGTCATGGACGAACATCATAAGCAAAAATGCAGTGAGAAAATCTAATATTCTTAAAACCTGCATGACAGGGAATGTACTTGAAGTAATGTTCCAATACCTTAATACATCAGCAAGTCCAATATCAATAAAATCTGGTATCGGTTTAAGTCTTAGATATTATATTGTACACAAAAACTGAGACTTTGTGTCCAAATTTCAGAGATAATTACTTGTGTATCAGAGGTTTGAGAGGAAAAAAAAGCTTCAAGTCTGATATGAGGCTTAATAATTAATATATTGTTGTGATTTGCTCCCTACAATAACTGAAGGAGGTAAAGTTCACCACAAGACAAGCCTTTAAATGAGAAAATCATTAGTGCACTAAGATAAAGCACCTTCAGAAGCACTTTCTACTCACATGGGATGGAAACTTGACGTCAATGTTTACGTCAGAATCTTTAAAGCCAAATTTGGTGCTGGAAGACCCGTATAACCTGAACTGGCACTCTGCAGAGGAAAAGTCAATAAAACATATTGAAGAATCATTAAAGAGGATTCAGCGAGCGACAAAGTGCGCCATTACGCCTATTCAGATATCACACAGTGTTTAAACAGGCTGTGTGTGAGTGTAAAGGCTCGCACAGTTTCACAGTCATCATCCAGTTTCAGGTGGATGATGTGAACTAAAATCAAAACCTTTATTAATTGAAGACTTCAGCTGAACAACTATTGCTTTACTTTTAGTTTAAGATAAATATAGTTCTTTAAAGGGTTGGATTTTTCAACAGTTTAAAAGATAGTGGAAAGCCCAGACAATTCTATAAATCACTGAATTCACATACGGTCTTATGTTTTGTTTTGCTTTTTAATCTCATGTCTTTTTCACCCGCTTTTCTGGGGGCCAGGTCGCGGAGGCAGCAGTTTTAGGAGAGAACCCCAGAATTCCCTGTCCATAGTCACTCCCGAGGCATTCCCAGGGAGTCCTCTGATTGGTTAGATGGCTCTACTCTGCTCTGATTGTTTGGATGGCTCTACTCTGATTGGTCAAATGCAGTGTTGGGTGTAATAGTTCTTTAAATAGTTAAATAGTTCTTTTAATAGTTTCTGTAATTAAATTACTTTTCCACTGAAAAAGTAAAGTAACTAATTACTGTTCATTTTTAGGTATTTTAATTACAGTTACTTATAATGTACCTGCGTTACATTGTAAAATAATTAAACTCGCTGAATAATCTTGCACAATTTTATTAATTCATCTTCTAAAGGTAAAAGTAAACTCTGGCGCTTTAAAATCATCGTAGTGCAGATGAATGTGATAGCGCCGCGCGCCAGTTTGCTGCTAGTCATAAAGCGGAAGATGTCGGACTCAGCTGAAGCGAGTGGCTGTTTTACCAAATGAAAATATTCCCAGACAAGAACATTACAGTATTAATCAATTTATTTTTCCTCATTGCGCGCCTGCGTGCTGTAGCGCACGGCTTTTTCAAGGCTATCGTGCACCTTACATGGGCTATGAAGATTACTATGAGAAAGGCTAGGATGACTACGCAGATGTGACAGAGGGAGTCTGCGAATTTAACATGACTGATGCTGCTCTGTTTACAGAGTAATAAGACACCTTTTGCTCGATCGGATCACAGGTAAACAAGAGAGACACAAACCAGTTCAAAAAAATGCCGTATAAATCTTGAGCCTTTTTTCAGATCATACTGCACGGGCTTTCATTCTAATACCGCAGAAAATAATGCTTTTTTTGTAAAGATTGCCTGATCCTGCCTGATCGATAGATATGCAGAATAATATTTAAGAAGTTTACATTGCATACTAAAAATTATTATGCAGGTAATTATTATAGATTTTTTTAAAATAGAATATAATAAAGATGATTCAGAAAACTAAAAGGCTAAACTATTTCATGTTTGACTCATATGTTTTATCTAAGTATTTATTATTTACAGAGTTAAATTTTTATTATATATCCACTCAAGGTTTATAGGGATTTCAAGAAGTATTTAGTTAAGTTACTTATTGAGTAATTAAGTTACTTTTCAGACACAGTAATTAGAAAAGTATTTTAAATACAATATTGATTAAGTGATTAGTAATTAATTACTTTTTTAAAGTAACTTACCCAACACTGGTCAAATGGCTCTGCTCTGATTAGTCAGATTACTCTAATATGCACTGATTGGACTGACGGCTCTGATCTGCTCTGATTTGTAAAGATTGCTCTAGTCTGCTCTGATTGGTCAGATGAATCTACTAGGCTCTAATTGGTCAGATGGCTATACTCTTCTCTGATTGGTTAGATGGGTTTACTCTGCTTTAATTGGTTGGATGGTTTTAATCTGCTCTGATTGGTCTGTGATACTCGGTCAATAGGAGTGAACTAGAGCCATCCGACCAATCAGAACAGAATAGAGCCATCTGAGCAGAGTGGAGCTATCCGACCAATCAGATTATAGTCATCTGACCAATCAGACCTGATTAGAGCCATCCCACCAATCAGAGCAGACTCTTGACTCGGAAAAGTCATGGTTTAGAAAGATCCTGATCCTGATCAAGTTCTTACATACAGACAGAATGAAGCTCTCTGCAATGTATATTATGAGTAAATGCAGGTGTCCTAACCTTGGACCACCATAAACATATTCGAGGAGACCTCCAAAACAAAAGTAACCACAATAAAGGCAACTGTAAAAGTGCTGCTATGCGGTTACACACCTGGAAGAACGGGATGAAGCACTTTTTCAACGAGTGCAAGAATATTTTGCCGCTGCTTCAAATCCTCATCACTTAAACCAAACTCAGTGACGACGTTCTCCAGTGCGGAGCTGATGGAAAGACAGTGTGTTCTTGCAGGAGGAGGGATGTTGAACAGCAGCGCCAGTTTCTGCAGCTCCTATGAAGACCAGACACATTTCAGCCATAAACGACAAACAACAGAGCGGCTTTAGTTTAGCTTGTGAACACCTTGATCATCATCGATACCTTGGCTTTCTTCCTGTGGGAGCGTTCTCTGATGTGACTGAGAGCTGGCGAGATGTCCTCACAAAACACCTTACATTTGTCACATCTGAACTTCAGGCTTGACTAATAAAGCAAAAATTTAGAAATCAATAAATGAGATCACTGTGAAATAGACTAAAGTTTAACTAAATTACAGCACAAAAAAAAGTAATGTGACAGTGAGTATGTTTACATGGACACCATTAATACAATATAAATACGATTAAGACAATACTATGATTAAGAGTCTGTTTAAGAGTGATTTTTGATTAATATAATCCGATAATCCGGTTTAAATCGGTCATTATCGAACCAAACAGAATTGGAATTCAGAGTATGCCTATTTTAGTGGCATTATTGAAGGGCAGAACATCGTGTAGGATTTCTACAACAGGATAGTCTACAAACACACACACGCGGCTGTTTGACACTATTCTCTGCACCTACTGAGTCAGTGAAGGACCACAGTTTTTTCCCATACGTTGTGCGGCCTCAAACTCCATTAAAACAACACTCTCCCAGCAGTTCATAGCGGCATCCAATATCTCGTTTGTCACGGGGGGCATGCAGAAAATGTTCCCGAGTGAAAGTGAAACTGGCAAACTGCTGTTAAAGTCGACAAACTAAGAATGAAACACCCGAAATTACATGAAACTGCAGAGGAAATGTCTTATGGAGGGCCAAAAACCGAACTTTATTGAGGCTAGTGGGCCAAAGATAAATATAGTTACCATGGGTAATTTCCTTATTTATTTAATAATGTTTAAAAATAACAAGAAAACATTGCTTTATATGAACTAATACAGTATAATATTTTATAATGAACTTATTACAGTCAAAACCAAAACAATCTCATTTATAACATTATATAGTTACATTCGTTTTTGTCCTGATTTGCTCGCCGATGTCTTCTGCATCGTCCTCTATTTGACAGTATTTACGATTCATTTACATTTAATTAAAACACTTCATTTCAGTTTGCTTATTTATAGCTCGGCAATAAAACAAACAAACAAAAAAAGGTTACTTCAAATTAGCAATGACGAACTCTGTTAAAGGCATTCGCCTCAACCCTCTTCATCGTTCTCAGATGAGATGGTGGGCCAAATCAAAGGTTCCAGTGGGCCAACTTTGGCCCGCGGGCCCTACTTTGGGCATCTCTGGTCTATACACACACACGGCTGTTTGACACTATTCTCTGCACCTACTGAGTCAGTGAAGGACCAGTTCAACACTCTCCCAGCAGTTCATAGTTGCATCCAGTATCTCGTTTGTCAAGGGGAGCATGAATGAAATGTTCCTAAATGAAAGTGAAAGTGCCAAACTGCTGTTAAAGTCAACAAACTAAGAATAAAACACCCAAAATTACATGAAACCGCAGAGGAAATGTGGATAGCGTGGTGACGCAATGATGTTAATCGATCTATGTGCTATGACATGTAAAACAGGATCATAAAAGGAACATTCAAAGAACAACTCATGTAAACACCTTAATCATATTACTGTCTTATTCAGATTAAGAAAAATAATTTGATTACTGATGTCCATGTAAACATAGTCAGTGAGTACTGGAGTAATGATGCAGAAAATTCAGCTTTGACAATCCTAAAATTTATTTGAATAGTTAAAAGATATTTTTAATTAGAATAATAAAGTAAAAAAATTATAAAAGATAAAGTGACTTAATTTAAAAATGAAAATAAAAACTATACTATGACACTATCCTGACACTATAACGTTTGTTTTGACAACAACTATACAGGGGTTGGACAATGAAACTGAAACGCCTGGTTTAAGAGCCCAATAACAGCCAATACAGCAGGGGTGTTCAAACTCGGTCCTGGAGGGCTGGTGTCCTGAAGAGTTTAGCTCCAACCCTAATCAAACACACCTGAACCAGCTAATCAAGCTCTTACCAGATATACTAGAAACTTCCTGGCAGGTGTGTTGAAGCAAGTTGGAGCTAAACTCAGTAGGACCGAGTTTGGACACCCCTGAAATACAGCATCAATTGATCTTGGGAATGACAGATGAAAGTCCTTAACAGCGGCCAGAGGGATTATGAGCTATTTTTCTTGCAGAACAGTGGTCAGGTCACTACGTGATGGTGGTGGAGGAAAACCTTTCCTGACTCGCTCCTCCAAAACACTCCAAAAGGACATGCAACAGTCTGAGTGCTACGCTTCTCTGGGGCTTCTCTATACCGTAACTCTCCGAGATGTGAGAAAGACAGACCCATCAGAGAAGGAAATCCTTTCTTAACTCGCTCCTCCAAAAAACTCCAGAGGGACTCAATAACATTTGGCTCTGGCGACTGTGCAGGCCATGGCAGATGATCACTTTAATTTTCTTCAAACCACTCTGTCACCAGTCTTACTGTATGTATTAGTGCATTATCATCTTGATACATGCCACCGCCTTCACGAAACAATGCTTGAACCATTGGATGCACATGGTCCTCAAGAATGAGTCCTTGGCAGTGACCCAGCACCCATCTAGCACCAGTATTGGGCCTAGGGAATGCCATGATATTGCATCCCAAACCATCACTGATCCACCATGCTTCACTCTGGGAATGCAACAGTCTGGGTGCTACGCTTCTTTGGGGCTTCTCCACACAGACAGACAAATCAGAGAACAATACGTGTTTTTACATTCCTAACATCCCAAGATTTTCACGAAGGGCACCATTGTTTGGCATTGGCACGAGTGACCAAGAGTTTGGCTATAGCAGCCAGCCATGTATATTGCCACTGTAGAGCTCCTGACGAACAGTATTGGTTGAAACAGGAGAGTTGAGCTGCACATTTATTCTGTAGTGAGTTGGGCAGCTGTGGTTTTATGTTTTTTGGAAAAATTCCGTGTTAGCATCCGGACATCCTTTTCAGACAGCTTCCTCTAGTGTTCACAGTTACTCCAGTTGGATGTGGTTCTTTTTCTTGGTGGTTTGTTGACATTACTCTGGATACTGTGGATCTTGAATAAATCACAAAGACTTGCTATCTTGGTCACAGATGCACCAGCAAGACGAGTACCAACAATTTGTCCTCTGATATGCGACCCCCAATGTTGTGTGCGTTGCAATATTTTAAGCAAAACTGTGCTATTACTCTGCTAATAAACCTTCACACTCTCCTCTTACTCCTGGAATGAAGACCAATGAAGATTCCTCACATTTAGCATTGAAACCTCCGACAATAAATCGCCCAGTGTTTCGGTTTCATTGTCCTACCTACTGTAGTAGCATTGTGATTTTGTTCAAATCTTCAAGATTACGGTTCATGAATATAGTACTCCTGAAACAGTTCCATAAGGGAATATTCACTTTAAAAACGGTTTAGTTTATGTCATACAAACCTCCTTCAGGTCGCAATCAGTGCCCTCTGCTTCCAAACACAGCTGTAAAACGTCCCGTCTCGTGAGGCAGCTATCGATCAACACAAACCTGCTCTTGTCCCTCCAGCTCTGCGCTCCGTCTGACAGAAAGACATGATGGAGACTGATTTTAGCTGCTCTTTACACATCAGTAACACACACACAAATATTTACGCATTCAGTTTTCAACTACTGTATTTTTAATTATTGTATTAATCAAAGTCTATATAAAATGTAGCTATGTACAATATTTATTGAGTCAATAATTATTTCAATTACAGTAATCTGAGCATTTCTTTTCAGTACTTTAGAAATAAATGCATTTTTAGTATCAAAGCAAAAGTTCATTCATCTAGGTTTTGGGTAGGATTAGGGATGTAGAATAAGACTGTGTCCGAAATCGCATACTTCCCTACTATACAGCATGTTAAAAACAGAATGAGAGCCAAGTAGTATATATGAATTCATAGTATTCGGAAAAACAGTAAGTGAGAAATAGTACCCGGATGACCTGCTACTTTCGGCGAGATTCTGAAGTGCGCATCCAATGTACGCTATATGCCACCAACCCCAACCTGTCCCCAACCCCTCTGTCTTCACTTTCCCACATCACCCCTCTTTCGAATTTTTCCGCTACACCCCCCACTCTTCAATTGCGTCTGCTAAAGGGTGGCATGAACACCATGAGGGTGGCGATTGTCGTTTGCTTAGAGCGCCAGTTAAGCTTGCGCAGGTACTGTGCAGTAGGTCATGTGATAATGTATAAAATGGTGGAAGCAGTAAGGCCTAAGGACCATTCATACTGTGTATACCAGTGTTTCTCAACTGGTGGGTCGCGACCCAAAAGTGGGTCGCGGGAACATTTTTAGTGGGTCGCGGAGTGTGTGGTCAAAAAATTAAAATAAAAATAGTATTTTATTTTGCTTATACCGGACTTTTATTTTGAAATGCGCGCGCAACAACAGTTCAGTTTAGTTCGGTAACTGAACATTTCTCTACCCCAGTGGTTCTCAAACTGTGGTACGTGTACCAGTAGTGGTACCCAGACTTACTTCTAGTGGTACGCGGAGGAATCTGAATAATGGAAGTTAAAAAATGAACACACTTTTAACCCTTTGATGCGTACGATAGCACAGATGTGATTTTATTAGGCTAAACCTTTTATTTTATCTTCAGTTTCTAATGTTTGTTATGTATTCTTTCATTTGACGCAATTTTTTCTCCCTGTATTTGTAACGGTTGTTGGGGGTGTATCCCATATTTTTATATCCCAATGTTGACAGGTATAGTTTAATCACTTGATTTTCTGACACACAAAGCCTACTTTAATGCACAGTAAGTAGATCTAATTTCTAATTTCTCTGTTCAAACTATTTAGTATGTTTAAAGTGGCTGATAAATAATAATAATAAGAAATATTCATAATATTAAGAATTAATCTTAAGACGTTTTTGAACTGTGCAGGCCTGTAGCTGCTTAATTATGCCTATTATGCTACTGTATTTCAATACTGGTCATTATGGTGGCACTTGGAGAGACAATGTTTTTCTGAGGTGGTACTTGGTGAAAAAAGTTTGAGGACCTAACCACTACCCTAACCACTGTTTACAGTATTTATCGTTTTTACTTTGTAATATTTCTATAATTTAATACATTTTGTTAAATGACAGCAATAAAATATTGTTTATTTGTAAGTCTTTGTGATTTTATTATGATTTGTGTCACTACTTGTGTATGTTAACAAACAAATTAATTATAATTTCTAAAATTATAGTTCCTAAAAAATTGGGTCGCGGCTTGATGACCATGTAAAAATGTGGGTCCCGTGGCCAAACCAGTTGAGAGCCACTGGTGTATACCATACTTTTCTATCAGTCGTGTAGTAAATTCAAACTCAAAAGCAGTACCTACTTGAGTAGTTGGCGATTTCGGACACAGCATAAGATCATACTTCATAAGTGCTGATAAACAGTTAATGGGCCTTTTCATACACCCGGCGCAATAAGGCGCAAGGCATGTATGGCGTGATTTGTTGCTATTTTCAGACCAGCGCAACCCTAATTTTCCCATTTTGCGCCACGTTGTTTGAATAGCAAATCCATTTGTGCCACTTTGTGGACTCATGGGTGTGCTGGTGGATAAAGGAGATGTATTAAGGCGCATTGCTATTATGAAGAACTGAAAAAGACTGCGCCATTAACTAAATAAAACATGATCTAAAGTCCAGCCCAGAGCTCGTTAGTTATGTGACTATACAGGTCAAAAGGCTTACATATTGCTGAATACACACAGGATGTACAACATTACACAAATATCTTCACAGAAGAAAAAAATAAGGATTAAAATGTTACAAAAAGCATTTTCTACATGAATATAAACACCACTGCCTCCATGCCTTCTTCATTTTGGGGAGCTTTTTTCAGCTTATTTATGACAATTTTTGTATAACGTTATTAATATTATTAGCAGTGTTGTTTATTATATGCATATTTATATTTGTTTTAATTAAAACAAGTGTAGAGTTATCTACCTGTTGGGTGTTGGAGACGTCTGCATAACCACATGGGGCTTAAGAACAGGACGCGTGTTTGGATATAACTCACTTTGTATATGAGCAATTCCATGCAAATGTCAACCTTGCCATGAAAACAATTAAGTTGTTAACAAAACAGCGAAACCCCTTTATTTTTTTTGGTATATATTCTTCTATTTTACAGGGCTGTACAAACACTCAAAAATGTCTTGGTCACTGTTTTCAAACAATTATATTTAATTCACTAAAGTTACACAGGTGGAAATTTCACATACGTCACATCCATAACGAAGCTTTTTCTTTATAAATGCGAAAATATTAATTAAAATAAAACCAATCATTTTTATTCTACAGAGAGCCGACACTTATCCTTGTGATTATTGTTATTTCTTTTGGATTGTGCAGTTTTAATCCACAGAATTTTTACAAAGCATGTTGTACACTGTATACTCTCACTTTTTTTGTCACATCCATAACGCATGTTTATTTTTCCTCATTTAACGAATAAAAATTGTTTATAGATTGATATTTTCCTGCTCCCATAACTCTTTGTATATTTGTTTTGGAAAATATAAACAGATGTTTGAATATAATGTTAACGTATACCTTATCTGCATGTTTATGTTTTGAGTTTTTACTGCAAATGTCACATCCATAACGC
The DNA here is from genome assembly GCA_903798035.1 of Danio albolineatus. Classification (NCBI taxonomy): domain Eukaryota; kingdom Metazoa; phylum Chordata; class Actinopteri; order Cypriniformes; family Danionidae; genus Danio; species Danio albolineatus. The sequence goes on from CAIGQQ010033701.1 coordinate 5,019,492, forward strand.
TGGAATTGCTCATATACACACTTTGTTATTATTGTTCATTTATTTGTTTACTGGAAATTAGAACTAAATTTAAAAATAGTTTTGAAACAAATCTTTGAGCTTAATAAATGAAATTAAATATGTGGGCTAATGGATGTCTTTAGTAGTGAGTTTCCTGTTTCCTCACTCCACCAAAGTAAAGGAGTAAAAGAAAAGTAAAGAGAAAGTAAAGAGGCTGAATGGAGGAGGCTTGTTCTTTATCCTCAAGCTGCAGATGCTGTTTATCTGTTTACTCGATAGTGAAGCGTTCAGTTATTACACGCCACGGTGGCTGAGTGGTTAGCACGTTCGCCTCACAGCAAGAAGGTCGCTGGTTCGATCCCCGGCTGGGCCAGTTGGCATTTCTGTGTGGAGTTTGCATGTTCTCCCCGTGGTTGCGTGGGTTTCCTCCGGGTGCTCCGGTTTCCCCCACAGTCCAAAGACATGCGGTACAGGTGAATTGGGTAAGCTAAATTGTCCGTAGTGTATGAGTGTGAATGAGAATGTATGGATGTGTTTCCCAGAGATGGGTTGTGGCTGGAAGGGCATCCGCTGCGTAAAACAAATGCTGGATAAGTTGGCGGTTCATTCCGCTGTGGCGACCCCGGATTAATAAAGGGACTAAGCCGAAAAGAAAATGAATGAATGAATGAAAGTCCTCCCTGTAAATAGTGAATGTGGTGATCCAACTGACTCTTAGAGGGAATGTGAGATGAGTCTCTGATTGGTTTAATGCACGTTATTCTCAAAACACACCCAGAACTCATTAAGAGAATAAGCACGACCCTATTAGACCATGCGGCAGGGCGCAAACCGTATTTTTACATCCTTAAAATAGCACAAGTGGATTCAGACACAAGCTTAATAATGCTTTTGCAGCATGTGCTTTAGACTTTGTGCCTAGATCGTTTAAATAGAGACCAATGTCTTAATAATAGGCCACTAACAGCCAGTAGTAAATGGTGTAAGCTGTTACTTTAAAGTGTTTAGCACATGTCTTACCCAGCTTGTCGTGTTTCTGTCCATCTCGCGGCCGATCTCTCCAGTTCCTCCGGTCGGCAGGTGAACTCCTCTGCACTCGCTCTCTGTGGGACGGACTCTGACCAAATGCTGGACCCTCTGGAGAGCTGCAGGATAGTGTCGCTTTGGCTCTCCTGTTGTTTTTGGGACTGTAAGTGTGCTCGTAGCTCATGTCGTCTCGTCCCCGCGGGCTCCTCCATCGCTCAGCTTCATCTGCTTCCCTCTGTCTCCTATATCGTGGGGAGAACTTCCTGTTTCCTCGATCCGCCATCCTATAATATTAAATGAGAAAATAGTAGGCGTGGTTTGTTTTTTTCTACTGCGAGCTGATTGGATGTAGTAAAGTAGGCGTTTGGGGGAGTTTTTCATCCTAACAGACTCCTCCTACTCATCTGTTTGTTGTCATAGCGATGTCAAACCTGACAGCTGGAGGGGCGTGGTTAAGTATGTTAGCTAGATTTGACCTGTTGATGTTCTTCCAACTGAAAGTGAATATTGAGTAGGAGGCGGGGCTTTCTCTTTCATCATTCCATCATCAAGACGTCCTCGCTGCAACTCTATATGGCGCAAAATAAGCTGCTGCATGTATGAATTAAATTATGAAAAATTATGAAGATCCCGTAAGTTATTTATGATTACTCTAAAAATGTGCCATATAGATTTACTTTAAAATGGTAACGGTAGAGGGAATATTATTGCAAATGATGATATATAATCATATTCATGAATAAAATAATGAATGTACATTAATCTTAAGCCTGAGCGTTTGCGCTCATATTATTGACTGTTCTGAACGATTTAACGATTAAATGCGCCTGCAGTTAGGCTATTCTCTCCATGTTCTCAGGGCTGGTGCATATAGCCAGATATTAATAATAATAACAACCACAACATTAATAATAAGAATAATAATAAGAAGAAGAGTAATAATAATAAAAACAATAAAAATAGTAACAATAACAACAACAATAATAATAATAATAATAATGATCATAATAATAACAATAATAACAAGAATAATGAAAATAATAATAATAATAATAATAATAATAAAATAATAATAATAATAATAATAAAAATAAGAATAATAATAATAACAATAATAATAATAATAATAACAACAATAATAATAATAGTAATAATAATAACAATAACAACAACAACAATAATAATAAACAATAACAACAATGATAATAATAATAATAACAACAACAACGATAATAATAATAATAGTAATAATAATAATAATAATAATAATAACAACAATCATGATAATAACATTAATAACAACAACAACAATAATAATAATAATAACAATAATGATAATAATAATAATAACAACAACAACAACAACAACAACAACAACAACAACAACAACAACAACAACAACAACAACAATAATAATAATACATAAATAAATAAAAGCAAAAAAATAATTTGTGATCACGACATAACTTTTTGTTATGTCAAGATCGTTACGTCATCAGAATCTTATACTTATATTTGCTGCATAATTAAACGGTCATTGATACTTTTATTGTAATAAACGGTGATGTGCTGGTCAAACATACAATATTTAGTTCCAACACTGAAACAAATAACATTATTAGTCCAAATAATGACCAAAATTACAGAAATTATGAGCACAACTCTGACCATGACAGTGCAGATTATTTCCACGCATCATATGATTTATCCTATGAAACGATTTTTGAAAAATTCTAATATTGATGTAAAATGGTCATTTTGTCAATTTCATACAGAAACTGTTTTTCATTTTTATTTTGGGATTGTAATTATGTTTTACAATATTGGAAACATATTGGCTCATTTATTAATGATAATATACAACAAGATGTTTCTGTTACTTTTAAAGAAATTATTTTTGGTTATTATAAATCTGCCTCTACTAAAAGAAATGCTTGCTTTGTTACAAAAATTAGGCAAGGCAAGTTTATTTATACAGCACATTTCATACACAGTGGCAATTCAAAGTGCTTTACATAAACAGAAATAAAATTGAAGAATAATAAAAACAAATAAAACAAAAACAGACAAAAACGTGTTTAAACAGGCTATAAAGTAATGAAAAAGAAAAGAAAGACACAATAGTGCGATCTGTGGGACGTAGCACAGTGCTCATTCAGTAAAGGCACAGCTAAACAGATGTGTTTTCAGTCTTGATTTGAATGTGCCTAATGTTGGAGCACATCTGATCACTTCTGGAGCTGATTCCAGCAGCGGGGGGCGCTGTTAGTAGCTAGGGCGGATTCTCCCTGCTTTGACTGAACTCTTGGAATTTCTAGTTTGTATGATCCTAATGATCTGAGTGATCTGTTAAATTTGTATTCAGTCAGCATATCTGTAATGTATTGAGGTCCTAGGCCATTTAGTGATTTATAGACAAGTAATAATACTTTAAAATCTATTCTGAATGTAACTGGGAGCCAGTGTAGAGACCTGAGGACAGGTGTGATGTGCTCTGATTTCGTGGTTCTGGTCAGAATCCTGGCCGCAGCGTTCTGGATGAGCTGCAACTGTCTGACTGTCTTTTTGGGTAGGCCAGTGAGGAGTCCATTACAGTAATCCACCCTGCTGCTGATAAAAGCATGAACAAGTTTCTCCAAGTCTTCACTGGAAACAAAGCATCTGATTCTTGCAATGTTGATAAATGATAGAATGCTGATTTACTTAATGCTTTGGCATGACTGTTAAACTCAGATATGACTCAAAATAAGAAAAAAATCCTTGTAAATTCCATATCCACAAAGGCAAATTTACTAAAACCAAACCATATTTTCCTGTTTTGTTTTGTGCAAGAATTTAGTCATTATTTAAATTTTATTTCACTATCTGAAAATAAAGCAAACAGAACTATTTCATTTTATAATGACTTTCATTTAAATACTGTAATTGATTCTTATATGTCTTACCCTCAAGCTTATTTCATGTTCTTGATTGTTATTTTTCTTTTTCTCTCTCTCTTGTATCTTTTTTCATGACAATGTAATTCATATTCTGTATTGTAAACAAATATTGACAAACTTGTCAACCGTTTTTATTTTTGCAAAACAAAACAAAAACACAAAACACACCTATTTAATTAAGTAGATTAACTTGCATCTATTAATTGTTCACCTAAACAATAACAAAGTGACTTAAATTTGTGCGGAATTACATTAATATGTTATAATATTAGGCCATCTTCATGCAAATTTCCCAAATAAATAAAGCATTTAGTACAAAATCTGTATTTAATACTTAGATTTCAATGAATAGTGCAGGTCTACCGTACAATATTCAGTTCCCACACTGAAACATAATGTTATTAGTCCGAAGAATGATCAAGATTACATTAATTATGAGCACATTTCTGACCGTGACAGTGCAGATTATTTCCACGCATCAGATGAAGTCAAAACAGACCACAAGATTTATTCGTGCATGTTTTTAAGCATTAAAATCAGATCACAATAATATGAGTGTGACTGTGTGAGTGTGTGTGCAGTTTATCCCAGATAAATTTATTTTCTTTGTAAATTCCATATCCACAAATGCAAATTTACTAAAATCAAACCATATTTTCCTGTTTTGTTTTGTGCAAGAATTCAGTCATTATTTAAATTTAATTTCACTATCTGAAAATAAAGCAAACAGAACTATTTCATTTTGTAATGACTTTCATTTATATACTGTAATTGATTCTTAAATGTCTTACCATCAAGCTTATTTCATGTTCTTTATTATTATTAATTTTCTTTCTCTCTCTTGTATATTTTGTAACTCATATTCTGTATTGTAAACAAATATTGATACAAACTTGTCAACTGTTTTTTTGCAAAACAAAACAAATTACCAAAACAAACCTATTTTTTTAAAGTAGATTAACTTGCATCTATTAACTGTTCACCGTCCTAAACAATAACAGTGACTTAAATTTGTGCGGAATTACATTAATATGTCATAATATTAGGCCCACTTCATGCAAATTTCCCAAATAAATAAAGCATTTAGTACAAAATCTGTAATTAATACTTAGATTTCAATGAATAGTGCAGGTCTACCGTACAATATTCAGTTCAGACACTGAAACATAATGTTATTAGTCGGAAAAATGACAGAGATTACAGTAATTATGAGCACAATTCTGACTGTGACAGTGCAGATTATTTCCACGCATCAAATGAAGTCAAAACAGACCAGATTAAGTAGTGCATGTTTTTTGAAGAAGTTTAATTCTAATATTGATGTAAAATGGTCATTTTGTCAATTTCATACGGAAACTGTTTTTCATTTTAATTTGGGATTGTAATTATGTTGTACAATTTTGAAAACATATTGGCTCATTTATTAATGATAATATACAACAAGATGTTTCTGTTAATTTTAAAGAAACTATTTTCGGTTATTATGAATCTGCCTCTACTAAAGGAAATGCTTGCTTTGATATAAATTTTATTTATTTTCTTTGTAAATTCCATATCCACAAATGCAAATTTACTAAAACCAAACCATATTTTCCTGTTGTGTTTTGTGCAAGAATTTAGTCATTATTTAAATTTAATTTCACTATCTGAAAATAAAGCAAACAGAACCATTTCATTTTGTAATGACTTTCATTTATATACTGTAATTGATTCTTAAATATCTTACGATCAAGCTTATTTCATGTTCTTTATTATTATTTTCTCTCTTTCTCTCTCTTGTATCTTTTTTCATTGACAATGTAATTCATATTCTGTATTGTAAACAAATATTGACAAACTTGTCAACTGTTTTTTTTTTTGCAAAACAAAACAAAAATGACCAAAACAAACCTATTTTTTAAGTGGATTAACTTGCATCTATTAATTGTTCACCTAAACAATAACAAAGTGACTTAAACTTGTGCAGAATTACATTAATATGTCATAATATTAGGCCTACTTCATGCAAATTTCCCAAATAATAAAGCATTTAGTAAAAAAATGAATATATTTAAATGAATAGTGCAGGTCTACCGTACAATATTCAGTTCTGACACTAAAACATATTGCTATTAGTCGGAAGAATGATCAAGATTACATGAATTATGAGCACAATTCCGACCGTGACAGTGCAGATTATTACCACGCATCATATGATGTCAAAACAGACCACAAGATTTATTCGTGCATGTTTTTAAGCATTAAAATCAGATCACAATAATATGAGTGTGTGAGTGTGTGTGAGTGTGTGTGCAGTTTCTCCCGGAGGACAAAGAGCACTCGGGGACCCGAGGAGCGTCACACAATACCCAGAATAACAGCTAGATCAACACGGCATGCGGTGTGGATGTTTAAAAGCGGTTATAATCAACTCACCTGTGTTTTTTCAGCCCTCTTTACAAGAGTGAACGCCACATTTCTGGTGTCCGGGAGTTTGTTAGTAGCCGCACATGCAGGTGTCTGAGCATGAGCTCATCTGACCTGAGCTCACTTCCGCCGGCTACACTTCTGTCAAATCATCGGGCCTTCATCCGAACACAACATTAACACAAATTCACCAGCCAACGTCAGCTCCTCGTTGAACATAACTGAGATAAGGTATTAATGATATAATTTGTAACCGACGAAAGTTGATATTTGATCATTAAATCGCTCTTATATTAAATACTGTGCGAAAATTGTTTGCACTTTGCACTTCCGGGTCCTACATGACGTCAAAACAAACATCCGAAGGAGATTTAAAGCGGTAGTGATAAAGCAAAACAATAATAAATACTAATAATATTAAAGAAAGAAAGCGGCGGAGGTAAATGCAAAAGCCTTCAGTGCGCTTTGCTCGTTTTAATTATATAACATTCATCTCTCATTCATTTTCCTTCAGCTCTTTATCGCCACAGCGAAATGAACTGCCAACTATTCCAGCTTGTTTTACGCAGCGGATGCCCTTCCAGCTGCAACTTAGTACTAGGAAACATCCATACACACTCATTCACACACACACACACTGGAGGAAACCCATGCCAACTCAGGGAGAACATGCAAACTTCACACAGAAATGCCAACTGACCCAGCTGGGACTCAAACCAGCGACCTTCTTGCTGTGAGGTGACAGTGCTAACCACTGAGCCACTGTGTCACCATATAGTTAATTTATTTTCTTGTTCTTTATTGTATTTTATCCTTTGTCAATGTTACTTGTTGATGTTGTACCTTTTGCTCTGCTATGTGACGTTATGTTTCTATTTTCTGCCAAACCAAATGTTTACAACTTTACAATTGCCTTTAAATAGTTATCTTTTGACAATTTTGCCTTTGTAAATCCTTTT
>CAIGQQ010033701.1:5036821-5059704 GCA_903798035.1 Danio albolineatus
AAAGCACTATCGGATGGGTTTAGAGAAGGGGTGGGCGCTGGTCAATCGGTGCCTTTGAAAGCGCTATCGGTTGGATTTAGGGAAGGGGGTGGTCAGTCAGTCGGTCAGTCAGTCAAGAGCGGACTCTGGTGGATTTATATGAAAAGTGCAAGCACGAATGGCACTCGCGGGAGAAATTTGAGATCTCAAAAAGTGTACACAGCGGCCTCTGGTCCATTCGCAGAAACAAAAACTGCAAAAAAACGTAACTCCTGGGACGTATTTGAAGCTCTCCAGAAATGTATACAGGGGTACGTATCAATAATTAACCTGGATTGCACAAATCTATATTTTTAAGAGGATACTATTATATTTTTGCATATACAGTATATTAGATTAGTCAATATTAAGGCCAAATCTGGAGCTAATCTAACAAAATAACTTACGATAACGATCAGAATTACTACACCCAAATGTATATGTTAGGAAAAATATTAAATACAATTTTTAAAAAGAGGAAAAATCATGAGAAGCAAAAACTATATGCAATTTAGTTGTTGTTTGCAATATTGCTTTGCAATGTTTGACATGAATTTAAATATATTCTCTACCTATTTCTAAATGTATTCTGTGACTAAAATATTACTTTAATAATATTATTTTTAATAATTAATTTTAATAATATTAATAATATGTTTCGTTCAAGTGCACCAAAATATACAACCTATATTCAGTGAGAAATGGATAAAAATATTCATTTTCAAAATGGGCTGTACTCAATTATGCAGAGCACTGTGTATTATAATAAAAGGTTTATCTTGGAACCTTCAAGAAACCCTTCTATTATCTTTTAAAAAACAAAAACAAAACATTTTTAATAATAACACAACACTTATATATTAAGTTATATCTACAAATGATGTTTTGTATGTGTATTTAGTGACATTTGTAGCTTAAAAACTCCCACTATTACTATTTCTGACAGTTTTTTCTCACATTTTAGGATCTTACTTATTCGGCCATATACAATGCAAACATAAAGTTTCAGATGTGATGCTGAAAGTTTGATATTATGATATTTGAATCATAGAACGTTTATATTTTTCATTTGTCTGATTGTGTGTCCTGATTTGTCCACAGTCTTCTTCCTTTAATGCTCACAGCCCCGGTGTTTGTGGCGGGAAATGTGTTTCAGTGTTACACAAACTTCACTCAGCCGTACAGGTCAGTCTGTTTCTCACACGTATCATTATTTCTTTAATTAATTGTCATTATTGCATCACAATGGCGTATCTGAATATGAGCGTTATCATTAAACATGCGTTATAAAAATATCTGCTAATGAACAGCTTCTGTATTTTGTGATTCACAAGCGATTTCAGTTTATTTACGATTGTGAATTGCATTATGTGATGGTGATCTCTGTTCTGTCAACCTCTGATGTTGAAAATTCAACTTAGAGTTTACACTCTGGTGCTATTTTGGGATTTCCGCCTGGATTTTGTCTACCCAATTTTAAAAGCTTCCTAAATCCATATGCAGAGGAGTAAATGCAAAAATGTGGTATCATTTTAAAGAAAACCCTTTAAATTTTCATAAAACACTGTTAAAAGTGATTAAAATAATTGTATATGTTGTCTGTGTTATCATAAACACTTAAAAAAAGAGGCGCTTTCTGTATTTATTCTTTATAAACTCAAATTTAAAAGAGTACCTTTTAGGTTCTGTGTGGTCTAGGTTTCTGTAATTAATTTTGGTGGTTCCTGCACATGTCAGTAATCATAAGAAAAACGAAAAATGCCTCTATCATAATCTATGCAAAAGTTATTGTATTCCAACTGATGAGAGGTTCTATACCTTTTTTTATGTAATTTCCGCCTACCAAACTTTGAAAGTCTTCCATATCCAAATGCAGTGGTATAAATGACAAATTCCAGTGTTATTGGACAGAAAAACATTTGAATTTACAAAAGAAACTGCTGAAAGTATTAAATAATATTTGTTATGTTTTATGTTTTATGATGAACCACTTCAACATTGGGCGCTTTTTTTTTTTTGTTCTAAAATGCTTTTTTGTAAATGTGTAGATAATCCCATAAGAGAATAAGAAAACTGCAGACAGTTCTGCCTGAAACCAGCAGATAGCAGCAAACACTAGGAACAAGAATTTTGTCTCTACCATAGAGTAAGCAAAGGTTATAGTAATTCAACTGAATATTGGGAAAATAACTTTGATCATTCATTCATTCATTCATTTTCCTTTCGGCTTAGTCCCCTTTTATTAATCCGGGGTCGCCACAGCGGAATGAACCGCCAACTTATCCGGCATTTGTTTTACGCAGCGGATGCCCTTCCAGCCACAACCCATCTCTGGGAAACACATCCATACATACACATTCACACACATACACTATGGACAATTTAGCTTACCCAATTCACCTGTACTGCATGTCTTTGGACTGTGGGGGAAACCGGAGCACCCGGAGGAAACCCACGCAACCACGGGGAGAACATGCAAACTCCACACAGAAATGCCAACTGGCCCAGCCGGGGATCGAACCAGCGACCTTCTTGCTGTGAGGCGAACGTGCTAACCACTCGGCCACCGTGGCGCCCTAACTTTGATCATTCATATCAAATATGACATATTTGCCTCTGCATAGTTCTTACATGATAAGAACATGAGTTTCCATTACTTTCTCATTTCTCCTTCCCATTTGTATCATAACATTATATCAAAGAAGTCAAAGTCAGCTTCTCCAAAACTTCCTCAGCTTCTAGAAAAAAAAGCTTATTTTGAGGCTGTCTTCTTTTTCTGCGCCATAAAAAACGCGGTGATTCATTCGATAATTGTTTGATATGTGAATATAATTCACATAAAGGAACGCTAGAATCGTACGGGGACGGGCAAGAGCTTTTATTTGAGCTATGACTTGTACATGTGTGTCATATATGAAGCATATAAAAATATGAAAATGACAGCTCGGGTCTCCAGTATTTTGTTGTGTAATTAAATGTTAATAACTTTTGTACAGTAAAATGAAAACCTAAGTGATGCATATGTGCATAAAATATAGCTTCTACACTTTCAAATGGAACCACTTATAGGGGTCTTGCACAACCACAGACCTTTAAAAATGAAAGGGAAGTTGATGACGTCACCGGACTCGGTACCGGGTCCGCAGAGTTTATTAACTAAGTGACTTTTATTTTGACATTTTAGTCGTTTGGAATAATATAATGGATTAGAAATAATATATATATAGCGAAATAAGTCTGTAAAATCACAGAAAATGTGCTGGCAGTTTATTAAAAGGTGTTTGCAGCGTCATATACAACACAAACTCAAACTATATAGCACTGCAAGCTATTAAAAAAAGAACTTTTCAAGGTTAAAAGTAGTTTGAAGGACGATCAAGGTCATTCAAAAGCATAAATAAACTTAGATAAATAAATAAAATATTGTGTGTAATGTAAACATGAGAGGCGCCACGGTGGCGTAGTGAGTAGCACGTTCGCCTCACAGCAAGAAGGTCGCTGGTTCGATCCCCGGCTGGGCCAGTTGGCATTTCTGTGTGGAGTTTGCATGTTCTCCTCGTGGTTGCGTGGGTTTCCTCCGGGTGCTCCGGTTTCCCCCACAGTCCAAAGATATGCGGTACAGGTGAATTGGTTAAGCTAAATTGTCCATAGTGTATGTGTGTGAATGAGAATGTATGGATGTGTTTCCCAGAGATGGGTTGTGGCTGGAAGGGCATCCGCTGCGTAAAACAGATGCTGGATAAGTTGGCGGTTCATTCCGCTGTGGCGACCCCGGATTAATAAAGGGACTAAGCCGAAAAGAAAATGAATGAATGAACATGAGAGGAATTATAATGTGAAAAAAGGCTTTTCTCCTTTAGATCATATGTAAATTCTAACTTGCGATACCTATACCCTTAATGTGTACTTTATTATATACTGTATTATATAAAGCTATATATGAGCTGCTGTTTACTATGTTTTTATATAAGTATGTTTATTGACAATATACATAACATTGTTTGGAATGTAAGAATACAAAGAATATCAGAAAGCTTTTTTTTAACAATTAGCAAAAGAAAAATAATAACAATGAAAAAAATAAAAACCACAACCCACCCCTCCAACCCCATCCTTACAAGGCATAATTGTCACATATTTTGTCAGAACATATTATTTTGATGTTACATAAAGATAGTTGGGCGCCACGGTGGCGTAGTGAGTAGCACGTTCGCCTCACAGCAAGAAGGTCGCTGGTTCGATCCCCGGCCGGGCCAGTTGTCATTTCTGTGTGGAGTTTGCATGTTCTCCCCGTGGTTGCGTGGGTTTCCTCCGGGTGCTCCGGTTTCCCCCACAGTCCAAAGACATGCGGTACAGGTGAATTGGGTAAGCTAAATTGTCCATAGTGTATGTGTGTGAATGAGAATGTATGGATGTGTTTCCCAGAGATGGGTTGTGGCTGGAAGGGCATCCGCTGCGTAAAACAAATGCTGGATAAGTTGGCGGTTCAATCCGCTGTGGCGACCCCGGATTAATAAAGGGACTAAGCCGAAAAGAAAATGAATGAATGAATGAATCACTGGCACAATATTTTTTAAAAGGCACTAATATTTAGCTTTAAACCCTGTTAAAAAGATAGTTCACCCAAAACTAAACATTCAGGCCTTTTACTCACCCTTCACTCGTTCTAGTCTGAGGTTTTAGTGTTTTTTTATTTCCTTATATTCCTATTCTGGAGAATTTTGAAAACTTTAACCATTGACTTCCATAGTATTTGTTTTTTCTACTATGAAAATAAATGGTTACCGGTTTTAAGCATTCTTATAAATATCTTCTTTTGTGTGTTCAACAGAACATACCAAACTCATCAATGTTTATAAACCCATGAGGGAGAGTAAACAGTGAATAAATAAATTTATGGATGAACGATCCCTTTAAGTGTCACGGTGGCCCAGTGGGTAGCACAATCACCAGACAGCAAGAAAGTTGCTGGTTCGAGCCTCGGCTGGGACATTTGTTACTTCTGTTTGGAGTTTGCATGTTCTCCCCGTGTTTGTGTGGGTTTTGTCCGGGTGCTCCGGTTTTCCCCACACTCCAAAGACAAGTGGTACAGGTGAATTAGGTAAGCTAAATTGTCTGTAGTGTATGTGTTTGGGTTCTTCCCAGTGATGGGTTGCAGCTGGAAGGGCACCCGCCGCGTAAAACATATCCTGGATAAGTTGGCGGTTCATTCCGCTGTGGCGAACCCAGATTAATAAAGAGACTAAGCCGACAAGAAAATGAATGAATGATCCCTTTACCTGCTAGCCCTTTTTATTGAACAAAGATGTAAAACACTAATGCAGCCCAACACATATGAAAATGGTATATTATATATACATTTTGAATATTTTGACTATTATTTAGTTAAACATTTAATTAATGTAAAATAATAAAAAATGATTTAAAGTACCAAACCATAGATTTTATTATTTTACATTAATTAAATGTTTTTACTAAATAGTAGTCAAAATAAATCAAGCACACTTGTTTAATTTAGTCATGTTCCAAATCTGGTGTATTTGCAAACGTCGAGGGGTTTCAATGAGACTTTCTTTAGATGCTTCCAGTAAAAATGCCCACCAAACACCTTGAAATTAAACCATATGTTTTGTATTTAATATTTTATCCATCTCATTTTATTTGCTTATATACTAATTTGTGTGTGTTTTGTGTGTGTGTTTGGTGTGAAGCATTAGTAGTAAAATGATTGTGTTACATACTTGTGAAGCGTGACGCATGTTAGAAGGAATTACCCTTAAGGGGATTGATAGTTATGTTTACAGTGTATATAAAAAAAAGTACAGTACATTGCCCCATATGAAACTCTGTTAAAAGGTTTTAAAATACTATTCTAGGTTTTAAATACAATTTATTATATTATTGGCTTCAAATTGTGTTTCACAAGTGGAGTTTTGGTGCTAAAGCTTTATCCAATTTAGGATGATCACTAAAATAATTATGTCCAGCTTAAAGGGGTAGTACACACAAAAATGACAATTTCTTGATTTGCTCACACTCAAGTGGTTCAAAATTACCTGCAATTTTCCGGAAAGGTCTGTATGTGTGAACAGGCCCTTTTTGAAAACACCGGAAAATTCGTTCGGGTGATTTTTCGTCAAGACAAGTTGTAACATTATCAATAATTTGCCGGAGTGCTGCTCTGTGTGAACGCAAAAAGAAAATTGCCGGAAAGAGAGCGGTCACAACTAGAACACACTGACGTGAGACGTCTACTCCAGCCAATTAGAACATTCAGAGGCATTCACATCAGAGGCATTCACATCCACCTTTGAATATTTTTCCAGACACATTTAGCTGCTAGATGTCAGTCAGAGAACGTTTCTATGTTCATTATTAATGCCAACTGTATAAAAGATTATCGATAAAATGCTTATGATAAACCGCTGTATGTTTACCTTCAAGCCCTGCTTCAGTTGCTGGACGCGTGTGCACGTGAAGCAGCCGGTGAGCGGCAACACACACATTATGTACATCTCGACACGTGAAAGCGTTCCTCCATATGTTTTCATCGAAGTTATTCATCGACAGAATCTGTTATGTGGTTTGTGCGGTTTGTGCTTCTGCCTTTGGATGTCTCTGGGACAAAGCAGCCGCATGAATGCTAAAGCTTTAAATAAAAGTGAACCCATCAACAAAAGCCCGACCGGTGTTTACAAATACAAGTAGGCCCGTCACAATAATCAATATATCGATTTGAACACATGAACATGACCACAATAATTTTTAGTGATGCAATATATATCGCCCATAAATAAAAACCAATTCTAGCAATATTGGAGGTGTCGGTATGGTTAAAATAAAACATTATAGTATTTACTGTTAATTACTTGAGTATATTTTTATGACAACTAAAGATAGATCTGGTAGGAGATATCACAGCATCTGTTACTTCATACCTGGCACTTTTTTGTTAACATTTATTATTATTTATTTAATATATGCATTTTCACACTCTGATTCCAATGCCTCACCATTAAATTGCTAAAATGAATATAACTTAATTAATAATTCTTATGAATGAAATATGTGTTTTTTGGAAGATTGTACTTGTATTATGACATTGTCATTCTGGCATTATGAGTGGAATACAATGATAATAATATCGTTTATCGCAATATATTTTGTTGCAATATATCATACAGCACAAAATAGATATCGTGACAGGCCTAAATACAAGCACAGCCATTTAGAGGCCATTTCTGGTTAATGATGTCAGAATTTACCGATATTTGGGAATAGGCATGGGACGATAACCGTTTTCAATGTATACCGCGGTTTGGAAAAAAATCAAGGTTTTCATACCGCCAAAATTTTCTGCAATACCGTTCCTAAGGTACGAGTATGATTTTTTATTTATTTATTTTTTTTTAGGTGTAAATTGTAAAGAAATCTGTGTTTTTGAAACTAATGAAGACAGCAGAAGTCAATGATTCACTTGAATTATTTAGCCTGACATGTTTACTGCCCCAAAATATTCTAAATGTTTCTCAAAATAAAATATATTGTATTAATGGGAGGAAAAAGGTTTTGTTTTTTTTAGCCAGACATTTATAAAGATTATATTTTAGAGCAGTAAACACAGTAAACACCGTCATACCAAAACGTCCTCGCCTGTGTGAACTGCTGTATTTTTTAATTTACCAGCAAAGTCGTTCCGGTAATTTTCCAGATATTTACCGGCATCGTTGTGTGAAAGGGCCTATTGACATACATACAAAGAAACTAAAAATATTACGGAAGTCAATGGCTGTTTTTGTCCCTCTAAATATTTCAGCATGTCTTCCTTTGTGTTCAAGAAAAAAAAAACCCTGACAGCTTTTTAACGAGTGGAGGAGGAGTAAATGATGACGTTTTCATTTTTGGGTGAACTACCCCTTTAAGGTAGCAATACTGTATGTATATAGGTGTATATTTTAAAAAGGTTACAGCCTCATTGACAGCTTTTTCACTTATTTTTTTTAAATGTAGCATAAATAAATTTGTAAAATCAGTTTTTCTAAAAGTATTTCTGTTGAATCTGAGTTTCCAAGGGACAGATAAAAGAGTGAACATGCTGGACAGGACTTATGAAACCAATGTCAAATGGACCATCAGTAATCCAGTAAAAGCTTTCCACTCAATTGGCAACGCTGAACCTGAATTTCTGTGAAGTAAACCATCAAACAATGGTTAGTGTTTAAATTAAATTACATATTTAATGAGGGCGTAATGATGGCACAATGGGTAGCACAATTGCCTCACAGCAAGAAGGTCGTTGGTTTGAGCCTCGGCTGGGCCGGTTGGCATTTCTGTGAGGAGTTTGCATGGCGCGTGGGTTTCCTCCAGGTGCTCCAGTTTCCTCCACAGTAAAAAGATGTGGTAAGCTAAATTGTCCGTAATGTGTGTGTGTGAATGAGTGTGTATGGATGTTTCCCAGTGATTGGTTGCAGCTGGAAGGGCATCCGCTGCGTAAAACATATGTTGGATTAGTTGGCGGTTCATTCCGCTGTGGTGACCACAGATTTAATAAAGTGACTAAGAAGAAAAAGAAAATGAAAGAATAAACGAATATATCTAATGAGAAATGGCAAACTACTGATTTAAACTAAATGAAAAAATAATGAAAAGTGCAGAAGTTGAAGTTTACCTTTTTTTTTAAAATCACAAATCATAACTTCGTCACTTCTTGCACAACATTTCTTGGATTTAAAGCAATCCAAAGATGAAAACCTAAATGAAAAAGGAATCTGTTTGAGTGTCTTTCTTCTGTTGAACACAAAATAAGTTATTTTGAAGGATGTTAGAAACCGGTAACCACCGACTGTCCATAGTATTTGTTTTTCCTACTATGAAAGTCAAACGGTTACAGCTTTCTAACATTCTTCGAAGTATCTTTTTTTGTGTTTAACAGAAGACAAAATCGTGTTGAAACTACATGAGGGAAAATAAATAGTGAGTAAATTTCCATTTGGGGGTGAACTGTCCCTTTAAATGCTCTCTGATTCTATATATTACTCTATTTATTATTGATATGTTAATTTGTGTGTTGATTTGGACTTGGCACTCTTCAAAAGGCGAGTTGGCTTGGCTGATGCAACATTGCATGCACACCGACCACAAAAAAGCACATCAATATAGTCTTTAAACTCTTGCAGTGTTGTTTAAAGTATTTTCACGTTATACTACGACACAATATATGTGTATAGAGACTTTTCTGGCACACTAGCGATTGTAATGATGATGATAAAGATGATAATGATGATCTGATCTCGCTGCATTATTTAGGCATCTGTAAATACGATAATAACGCGTAAAAAAATTTATAAATACATAGTCTAAGAGAAAATATGTATGAATGTTCAATACGTCACCATAATATTTCGAGTAGTTTGTGGATGCAGATACTGTTGGATGCGCTTACCGACTGCGGGAGTTTAGCGGGTCCTGCTCCAAAATTAACGGTTTGTTTCTTCTCCATGTTGTGGATAAAACCGTCTCGTTTGTCCGTGAGATGTAAAACTTTCTGAATGTCCTCCACTTGACCTAGTTCTTCTGTCAGTGATTTCTTTCAGCCCGCTTCTATTATTCCCCCTGTACACATGATTGCACCCAATGTTAAAGTTTCCTGCTGGTTTTCATTGGCTCACGGAATCCGAAAGTCAGCTTGGCTGCTCTTTGATTGGATGATGTGCGCGTGACGTCACAGTGATTGACGCGTTTATTTTACGACACAAAATATATTTTTTGTGTGAATTTATTATCAGATAAGCGAAAATAAAAATAAACCTACCGCAGAAAAAGTATTGAGATTATTTGGCTAAAAAGGTAAAAACTGTTGGCTGGCGACCGACAGAAATAACTGGTTTAGGTTTTAGTTCTATCAAAATAAATACATGTATATTAAAATGTTTAAATTTTCTCATTATAACATTGCTTAAAGGCTGAATTAGATACAGATATGACGATGTAGTCATTTGAACGTACAGTACGTACTGGTAATAATAGTTGCTATGGTAACACAACAACTATAGTAATATAAACAAATTACCCAACGCTGTTGTATACAACTACATTATACTACGATATACCACAGTTTACTATAGTAGAAACTGAAATATACTACAGTATTACGTTTTATCAGTTATATAGGTAATACTATGATGTAGCATTCACTTACAAAGTGTATATGAATATATCCCTACTGAAAGCTGGTTAGCTGGCTTTAGCTGGTCGACCAGCCTGGTTTTAGAGAGGTATGACAAAGCTAAAACCAGCCGGGCCAGGCTGGGAGGCCAGCCAAAACCAGCTATGTCCAGCTTAAGCCAGCTAGTCAAGCTGGTTTTAGCTGGTAATTTTTCAGCCTGACTAGCTAACACCAGGCTGGAAATGACTGGAAATCAGCCTGAAAATGGCCAAAACCCCTCTAAAACCAGGCCGGTCGAGCGGCTAACACCAGCTAACCAGCTAGGCTGATTTAAGCTGTTTTTTCAGTAGGGATATTATAATAAACCTGCTTTACCAATATCTATTACTTCAGTTTCATCTCATAATCCCTTACTTACCTAATTAAATAAGTGAAGTTTGTTTACAAACTAATTTCGAGAGGATCACGTGCTTACACGGCTGGTCGCTCATTATCTAATCATGATCCCAATAATCATATTCCCCTTCTACTACAAATAACCACAGTTCCAGTCCACAGCTATCTTCCTATGGAAGAAACCCCTCCTTTAATCTCCCTTCACCTCCTTCTCTTAGATCGGGCAGCTCAGTGGCTAGCACGGTCGCCCCACAGCAAGAACTTGTTGAGAGCTTTGAGAGCTAAACCCCCCTCTCGCTCTACGAACGGGAGGGAGCCCTGGGCTCGAGGATCCCTTGAGCTCAGGGCTCTCTCCCAGGACAGCATGCCAAACAAGCTTCTATCAAATCATCAGCTAAGTGTGAACTCTTGAATAAGACTTTGTTGAGAGTATTTTCAGCAGGGGGCAGCATTAGACCAGTTTCCCTCCCTCATGCGTTATTTTGATGCTAGATGCTACATTTAAACCCTCTGTTATTCTTCAAAAACAAAACTTTAATGATTAATAATAACACGCCTTATATAAACTCTGAATATAGCTTACATTCAGCTTCATTTATCACGAAATGATCAAGTCTAATTTCTTCTGTTTTGCTAAATAAACATTTGCATGAAACATCTATTTTCTGTATTATTTGTAATTTCAGTTATAAACAGTTTTGTCTCTGTCTATATATTGTGGTCAGCTCTGTTACCGTTATGTGACTTGCTCCAAGTGATGTGATGTCCTTTGGCAGGAAATCTGGAAGCCACTGAGGTGTTATGTTCAAATAGTTAGCATACACCCGGGATCACCAAATTTGTTCCTGGACGGCCGGTGTCCTGCAGATTTTTATCTCCAACCCTAATCAAACACACCTGAACAAGCTAATCAAGCTCTCACTAGATATACTTGAAGCATCCAGGCAGGTGTTTTGAGACAAGTTGGAGCTAAACCCTGCAGGACACTGGACCACCGAGATTGGTGATCCCTGGCATACACCAATAGTAGATTAATTATATAATCTATGTTACTGTGATATTCCACTAAATTTCTCATTCACTTTTTAAAAACAATAACATGATAATAAGGCGCCACGGTGGCCTAGTGGTTAGCACGTTCGCCTCACAGCAAGAAGGTCGCTGGTTCGATCCCTGGCTGGGCCAGTTGGCATTTCTGCGTGAAGTTTGCATGTTCTCCCCGTGGTTGCGTGGGTTTCCTCCGGGTGCTCCGGTTTCCCCCACAGTCCAAAGACATGCGGTACAGGTGAATTGGGTAAGCTAAATTGTCCGTAGTGTATGTGTGTGAATGACAATGTATGGATGTGTTTCCCAGAGATGGATTGTGGCTGGAAGGGCATCCGCTGCGTAAAACAAATGCTGGATAAGTTGGCGGTTCATTCCGCTGTGGCGACCCCGGATTAATAAAGGGACTAAGCCGAAAAGAAAATGAATGAATGAATGAACATGATAATAAAAACACATTTTAGTCGTGTTATCTGGCTTGACGTTAACATCTTGAGCTAACAAACACAAAATGGTGGAAAATGTCAACTCTGTTAGTGCTTTTAAAAGTTTAACAATAACTTAAACAACATCTAGTGTGTTCCCTGTCACATTTCAGGCTCTATTTTACATTAATAATAGATTCAGATTACTGTGAATTACACATCTGCTGTATTTCATTCAAGTTTAGAGAAAACAAATGGAAAATGCTTGAAATTGACCACAGTTCCAGACTGAGTCATATGGGCAGTTTCACATGGAGCTAATGTGGATAATCTGAACCATATGACTTTTCTTTAACATGGTTGTCTAAGCTAAAGTGCAAACACAATTTGTAAAAGGTCAACATCAAAACAGACACCTCAAAGTATAGAAAGAAACAAAAAATTTATGTAAAATGTCAATAGATTTTATTGAAATGTTTGAATATTAGAAGTGCAAAAACTACACACACACACACACACACACACACGTTTGTTTTTGTGAAAAGTGGGTACATTACATAGGTTTCCATTCATTTTATACTGTCCAAACCGTATACTATATTGCCATCACCTCACCCCACCCCTAAACCCAACCATCACAGGAGACTGTGTGCAGCTTTACTCTGATTAAACTCATTCTGTAAGATTTATAAGCTTTTTGAGAAATACTTTTTGTAATACCTGTGTCATTATACAGATTTGTGTCCTGACATGTCACAAAAACACGTACACACAACACTTATTCATCCGATACAGAAACTCCAGCCATTCAGTCATAGGACATAAGTATGATTCTCCAAGCTAAGAGTAAGTATAAAAGCAGTGATGGCAGCACACATGTAAACACATCAAGATTAATTCCACACGTCTGAACAACACATTCAACATGTTACTCTTGTTAAACGACTGAACTGAGACTGAACTCCAGGAAGACAACACCATATTTCAGAGCAGACGGGAAAAATGCTACCAAACACAGAATTTCCAATGACTTTACACTCACATTTTAAAGAGTTCGGTCTCTTGTACGTGCAAACTCATTCATGTATACTTTCCCTCATATTATTACAACCCCCTTAAAGGGACAGTGCACTTAAAAATGAACATTCTGTCATCATTGGCTCATGCTTATATTATTTCAAACACATCGTTCATTCATATATGACACAAATAAATATATATATATATATATATATATATATATATATATATATTTTTAATGATATATACTAATCGGCCACTTTATTAGGTACATCTTACTAGTACCGAGTTGGACCACCTTTTGCCTTCAGAACTGCCTTCATCATTCGTGGTGTAGATTCAACAAGGTGCTGGAAATATTCCTCAGAGATTTTGCTCTATATAGCTTCATGCAGTTGCTGCAGATTTGTTGGCTGCACATCCATGATGTGAATCTCCCGTTCCACCACATCCCAAAGGTGCTCTATTGGATTGAGATCTGGTGACTGTGGAGGCCGTTTGAGTACAGTGAACTCATTGTCATGCTCAAGAAACCAGTCTGAGATGATTCACGCTTTATGACATGGTGCGTTATCCTGCTGGAAGCAGCCATCAGAAGATGGGGACACTGTGGTCATAAAGGGATGGACATGGTCAGCAGCAATACTCAGGTAGGCTGTGGTGTTCACACAATGCTCAATTGGTACTAATAAGCCCAAAGTGTGCCAATAATATCCCCCACACCATTACACCACCAGCAGCAGCCTGAACTGCTGATACAAGGCAGGATGGATCCATACTTTCATGTTGTTGACACCAAATTCTGACCCGACTATCCAAATGTGGCAGCAGAAATAAAGAGTTGTGAACCATGTCATGTTCAAAGTCACTTAAATCATTGTTAGAAATTTGCATTAACAAGCAGTTGGACAAATTTCCCTAATAAAGTGGCCGCTGAGAAAGTATATCACTCTATTTAATGTCTGTGCAACAAATACAAAAGTTGTGAAAGTAATCCAGTTGAGTTTGTTTCTACTGATCATAACTTGCTGTGCTCTACTGTATGTTGTTGTTCAATGTTGATTTTTTTAATCTGCTTTCTTTACAGCTCTACTACTTTGTTGATGTATTCATTACCTTTTTAAATAAGTAAGTTTTTTTGGTAGCTTGTGGATATTCAATAGAGGAATTTTACATTTATTTAATTTAGTTGCAAACAAACTGTATTTTTAGGTGATATATCCCTTTTTTTCATTTACTGTTTTAGTTTCATATTTTCATGATTTAATTTAACAATTTTTCATAACATGATTTTTCAAAGCCTGGTATTCCTCTGCAAAAATATTTCCCTCATGTCTCCATTTGTTTGTGGATATTCAGTGGAGGAACAGAAACTTTACTTGACAAATTAAGAAATTTTAATTATTATTATTATTTTAAGTTTTAAAGACGAAAAAAAGCCTAACAGTGCTGGAATGACATGAGCGTCAGCAAATAATAGTGACTAATATTGACTGAACAGTATTTCTTTTAGGTAAACTTTCCCTTTTTTCCCTTGTTTTTTTCTTCACATATTAATTTTCATAATTTAATTTCAGATTTTTGCTTCATAATGTAAATTTTCAAGCATGGAAATCACAGCTTATAAATATTTCCCTTGTATCTACAGGACTATGAACCTCGTTTTAAACTAAAAGCAGTATTCTTAGGTGATCTACAGTGTCCCTATTTTCATTTCATTTCATGTTTTAGTTTCATTTTTAAAAAAATGTTTTTTATGATTTAATTGAATAATTTAACAATGTGACTTTCTGAGCCCGTTGTTTCTCTGCAGAAAATATTTCCCTCATATCTCACATCTGTTTGAGGACATTTGGTGGACTAACAGAAACCTTAAAGTGGTTGACATTTCACCTGACTAATTAAGAAATTTTATCATTATTATTATTATTATTTTAAGTTTCAAAGACAAAGAAAAAAAGCCTAACAGTGCTGGAATGACATGAGGGTCAGCAAATAATAGTGACTATGACTGAACAGTTCCCAGAGATGGGTTGTGGCTGGAAGGGCATCTGCTGCGTAAAAATATGCTGGATAAGTTGGTGGTTGATTCCGCTGTGGCGACCCCGGAAAATGAATGAATGAATGAATGACTGAACAGTATTTCTTTTAGGTAAACCTTCCCTTTAGGAGTGTTTTTTTTTCTTTATATATTAATTTTCATAATTTAATTTCAGATTTTTGCTTCATAATGTAAAAATCCAAGCTTGGAAATCACAGCTTATAAATATTTCCCTTATATCTACAGGACTATGAACCTCGTTTTAAACTAAAAGCAGTATTCTTAGGTTATCTACAGTGTCCCTATTTTCATTTCATTTCATGTTTTAGTTTTGTATATTTTATAAATATTTTATTTCATGATTTAATTTAATAATTTCTCATAATGTGATTGTTGTTTCTCTGCAGAAAATATTTCCCTCATATCTCCATCTGTTCGCGGATATTCAGTGGAGGAACAAAAACCTTAAAATGGTTGACATTTTATTTAACCTCTTAAGGTGCAGTCCTTAAAAAAAATTAAAATTATATATATATATATATATATATATATATATATATATATATATACTGACATAACTCTGATAAATAGTAATGAGTAATTAAAATAATAATGATAACCTACGGATAAAAGGTCAACCAGGTGGTTATGATGCCTGTTAAAGGGCTAAATAAAATATTTTTCACAGAAATAATATTGCCTCTTTTAGGTAAACGTTCCCTTTACGAGTGCTTTTTTCTTCATTTATTAATTTTCATAATATAATTTCATAATTGTTTTCATAATGTATATTTCCAAGCATGGAAATCACAATTTCTAAACATTTCCCTTATATTTTCATGACAACATGAACCTAATTTTAAACAAAAAAGCTTGTTTCCCCTCATATTTCAGTCTTTCCCTGCTCAAAACAATAACAATACTCATCATTAACACTGATTGTGAAGTAGGAACTGATATTTCTCGCTCTCTTTCGCAGTAACTGATTCCTGCAACACTAACCACAGTCCAGCGCTTGTATTGTTTAGGTTGTAAATCATCAGCAGCAGCAGTTCCTCTCAGATCCTGTTTCAGAGCAGTTTGCCACTGTCTGTATGATGTGTGTAATCCCCGCTGGCCTTTCCCTGCTTTACATCTCAAACTCTTCTCTGTTTTACATGTCACTCGTGAAACTCTTCAGCGTGCCACTGCAGAAGGCTTCGTGATGAAACTGTGTGTTTCTCAGTAAAGCCAGCAGCAGGTGCAGAAACACTTAAAGGGACAGTTCACCAGAAAATATTCGCTCTATTATGTTTGGAATTATCGGTGGCACAGTGGCTCAGTGGTTTGCACTATCACCTCACATCAAGAAGGTCGCTGGTTCTAGTCCCGATTGGGTCAGTTAGCATTTCTGTGTGGAGTTTAGCACGTTCTGCCAGTGTTGGTGTGGGTTTCCTTTTAGTGCTTCAGTTTCCCCCACGGTCCAAACACATGCACTATAGAGTAAAGCATATGCCGGAATAGTTGGTGGTTCATTCCGCTGTGGTGACCCCTGATAAATAAGGGACTAAGCCAAAGGAAAATGTATGAATAAATGTTTGTAATTAAAACTTCAGAACACAAATTAAGGATATTTTAGATGAAATCCTGGAGCTCTCTCATCCTCTATAGACAGCAATGGTCCTGAGATTGTCAATATCCAGAAACTGAACCAAAAACATCCCCTTTCGCACGGTAACATCAATAAATATCTGTAAAATTAACAGAACTACTTTACCGGTCATTTTAATTGTTCACACAGGCACCGACGTTCCCTAATTTGTGCCACAAAAGCACCGTTCACAGATCCTTTCCAAAATATCAGTAAATTCTGACATCGGTAAACAGCAATGAGCTCTAAATGGCTGTACTTGTAATTTTCCATAAAACCAGGTATTTACTGGTAATTTTACAACCTTGCAACTCATTCTGGGTTATTGGGTCATTTCACGAAAGCGAGGCTGCGTTGGGAAGAAATCCGGAAGTATAGGATCAGTACTGTAAACATTGCAACAACATGCTGTGTGCTACTAACCTCCAACTGTTGCTGCGATTTCAAAGTGCAGATGTGGTGTAGACATCACTTTAATATCATCAATTAAGTTTAATTTAAACAATTAAAAGACTTTTAGGGATCAGACAACATCACAATCTCTTCAAGAGATCTCTACACTTAAGTGTCCTCCTAGACTTCAGTTCATGGCAGCAGGTAAACACTGTCGGGGCTTCCCTGCTTCAGCCTATGTAACCCGATGAGAGATAAAACACTGCAGTCCCCTGTAGCACACCCCTGTGTTGTCTGTAATAGTGTTGTTCATTATCATTATTGAAGTTTGTACTGAAGTTTTTAAATATCCATTTCCCGCTAACATGTAAGCGCCGCTGAGTGCGTTCATAAACACAGCTGATTTGCCACAGTATTCAACAGTGCTCAACAAAAATGACTGTGATTGGCCACGAAGGTCATTGGTTCATTGCTCTTCACCGATTGCAAACACAGATACAGGGACACTGGAGCGTTATAAAGCAGTGAAGATCAGTCGACTCATCAAGACGATCGCTCGCCTGTGTTTGCACTTGGTAAACATCAGTAAAGTGCGTTGAACTGATGACCTTCACAGCCAATCACAGTCATTTATGTTGGGCACTGGTTAATACGCTGGTAAAATCAGCTGTGTTTAAGAACGCCATCAACAGTGCCTAAAATGTGAACAGAAAACTGATGTTTTTTTAATATCAGTACTGAAATTCAGTATCATGACGAGTCTAATATAGTGAAAGAAGCACTTCATTAACTTGAGTTTGATAAACGGCATCTAAAACGTGTGTTAGGGAAAGATTACCTACATTACCTAACTAGTGCCATTTCCCTTAACTTAGCTAAAAATGAGGTCTGATATCCTTTTTTATTTTCACTTTCCATTCAGAACAGACCTTCGGGTCACTCGGAAGCTGGTGAAATGATCAATTTGTGTCACTTTCTCTTCGCTGATAAGAACACAATATTTTTGTGTGACTCCAGGCGATACTTTCCAGGTTTCTTCCCACCACAGCCTCGATTTCGCTTTTAAAATGGCCACCGCGTAAAATCATTCTTTTATCTATTATCGAAAAATTCCATATGACTTAAGAGGTTTGACTGTAATCTATAATGTATTTCCTTTAGGGTCAGAAGCAAAACACACAAGTCCCGTACTGCTAATAATAAACGCACACCCTGATCTGACCCGGGACAGAAGATATAGGCAAACAAAGGTGTTTTTTTAGTTTTTTGGTGCGCTAAAGTGTTCTTGCAGCTTCATATGATTACAGTTCAACCACTGAAGTCACACGGAATGCTTTTTAGTCATTTTATAAACATAAAACTGCAGTCTATAGTGGACGAGAGAGCTCCAGGATTTCATCTAAAATATCTTAAATAGTATTCTGAAGATTTATTAACGAACATATTAAATATTTGAGCATTTAAATTGAGGTGAACTAACCCTTTAAGGGCTTTCATGCAAACCAGAGCCTAAAATCTTAAAACAAACCAAGCATTGAGCTCTGGTTCAGTAGTCCTTACTGTATATGAACATCATTAATGGCGTTTTAAACAGCAACACAAACTGACCTTGAGTCCAACCACTGCATGATGAAGCGCACGGATATGTTGCTAGTAGAGTCAGTTGTTCTCCAGTGGCTCAAGGTGCTGCTTGCAACAGGTTCGATTCCCAGTAATCGCAGATACTGGAAAAACCTTGAATGCACTGCAAGTGGCTGTGCTTTAAAGCAATGCATGGAAGTTCATACTCGTCTGTGCATCAGACAAAGTTAGTGAGAGACGCAGCCGAGTGTAAAGCGGCGTAGTTTGGTTTCTGTGAGCGCAGCAGAGGAGTCTGGGTATTTGCGTCTCGTACGGTGCTGCTGCTCAGAGAGCGAAAGTGTTTCTGCGTCCAGCCGTAAACCAGGCAGTTCAACAGACCCTGAGACGCAGACGTGAAGGCCTGTGGAGGAAAAACAAGGTATTTTAAGTATATAATTTTAATATAAGTACAGTTGAAGTCAGAATTATTCGCCATCCTGTTTATTTTTTCCTCCAATTTCTGTTTAACGGAGAGAAGATTGTTTACCATGTTGTTTAACACATTTCTAAACATAATAGTTTTAATAACTCATTTCTAATAACTGATTTCTTTTATCTTTGCCATGATGACAGTAAATAACATTTTACTAGATATTCTTCAAGACACTAGTATTCACTAGTATATTATTTAAAGTGACATGTAAAGGTGCTGTATGTGAGTTTTTGACTCGGGACCCACATTTTTACATGGTCATCAAGCCGCGACCCAATATTTTATTGTTGCATTTAACAAAATGTATCAAATTATAGAAATATTACAAAGTAAAACCGATAAATACTGTAAACAGCGGTTAGGGTAGAGAAATGTTCAGTTACCGAACTAAACTGAACTGTTGTCGCGTGCGCATTTCAAAATAAAAGTCCGGTATAAGCAAAATAAATTATTATTACTATTATTTTTTTTTTGACCACGCACTCCGCGACCCACTAAAAATGTTCCCGCGACCCACTTTTGGGTCGCGACCCACCAGTTGAGAAACACCGTTCTAAAGCATATGTTTGCAGTTTAAAAACATGCCGAGTGAACATTCTTGTTTATCTGAAAAACAATGGTGAAATCAGATATTCTGCTTTGAAAATGTGTTTTTTGTGCCGAAGCGCTGTCTTTGTTTTGGTTCTTTTAACCTTCTCAATGCCAATTATATTTCAGCACTCTGCGTTGCCTTGGTGGAAAATCGCGTATTCGATTCATTCAGTCAGTCAGAAAAGCTCTGAAAGCATGCGTCCGTGACCGAAATGCAACCTCTGGTGGACAGTAGCATATGAACTCCAACAGGAGACAGATTCAGAGTTCCACATGAGGTTATTAATAAGCAAATTATATAAATTTACGAGCTTATACATTACATGAGCAGGTTACATTGTAACTGAGTGTCCTAACAACACGCTACTTGACGAGATACGCAGTAATAAGCAATTTGGCTGTTTGCACCAGACGAAACACATTCAGAAGCACAGACTATGCCCTCACTCAAGAAATGGTAAGATTTAAAATCTAATTAATACACATTAAACCTCCTTAACATCATTAAATGTAGATGCTGAATCATGTGTTTAGTTCTAAAGTTCATTTTCAAGCGGTTTATTTTATTTTCCTGATCTGAGGTGAATTTTCTGCTGCTGCTTTCAGTATATGGCAATCAATATAATGTAAAATGGCATTCAAACTCACATTGTTAGCATTTCGCACTGAATAAAGCACAAGAGGTTTACCTGAGCTGATCATTGTCAGTTTTCTGCTGTTCAGCTGTGTGAAATAGAAGCCGTTTCTTATATATTAATTCGAGGTGCTGGTAAGGACAAAAACCAAAAACCTCATTTTAATATGGAGAATATTCCTTCTATCGGGTGCTGTTGCTTTTATTAAGAGCACGGTTTAAATCACTCACTCCTGTCCTCAATCTAGCAACCTGTGCTAGTGTTTGTTTTGATCCAGGAGTGCAATACCTAGTTCAACCACCGGGTGTCAAACTTACATACTGCACCTTTAAAGGCTTAACTAGGGTAAGTAGGTTAAAGTTAGTGTAATTAGGCAAGTCATTGTTTAACAGTGGTTTGTTCTGTAGACAATCGAAAAAAATATTGCTTAAGGGGGCTGATAATATTGAACTTAAAATGTTTTTTTTAATTAAAAACTGGTTTTATTCTAGCTGATAAAACAAGTAAGACTTTCTCCAGAAAAAAAATTATATTATAGGAAACACTGTGAAAAATTCCTTGCTCTTTTAAACATCATTCGGGAAATATTTGAAAAAAAAAGAAAAGAATAAATAAATAAAACAAAGGAAGGCTTGTAAATATAATAGCAAGAGCTTCTTTTTGTAGCAGTTTTATGTATTTTGGCAAACCTGTAGGATGTAGAGGACGACTCCCATCCTTCCCTCTATTACGTCCGGTTTCACCAACATCATAGTGGCCAGTAATATTGCTGAAATAAACAAGAGATCAGATGTGAGTTTATTTCTAATATTTCAGATTTAAAATGAAACATTTTTATTAAACTGTTTTAACCAACTGATGACTTTTCTTTAATTAAGTATATATATAGTGCTCAGAATAAACGAGTACTTTTATTTTTATCCATTATATTCATATTTATATTTTTATTCATTTTTCAATAAATATAGGCAATGTATTTTGGTGCATTTAAACAAAACAGACTTATTAAGCAGATATATTTATTAAAATAATATTGTGGTAACCAAACATTTTTAGAAATAGAAAGATAATAGCACAAAAGAAATGAAAAACTTACAAAATGACAACCAAATGTAATATTTTATTTGTTTCTCATTGATTTATGCTCTCTGTATAATTTTCTTTCAATAAAACTTGTATTTCTTTTTAAATATTTCCAAAGTGAGATGTTTAATGGATATTTCTAAACATAATAGCTTTAATAACCAATTTATAATAACTGATTTCTTTATCATGATGACAGTCTATAATATTTTATGTATTATTTTGCATTAGTATTAGTAAGTATTCAATTTAAAAGATTTAATAAACTTAACTAGGTTAATTGATTTAATTAGGCAAGTCATTGGACAACAGTGTTTTTTTCTGTATATTATAATAGTAATATATATATCATACCAGTCAACCCTCCCGTTTTTCCCAGGTTTCTCCCGTATTTTACAGTTCTATCCCGCTATCATCCCGTAAAGGTGTTTTCCCGTATTTCTCCCGTATTTTCAGTCTTTCTCTGAAGGGTGGCAATAAACATTAAAGAGCCGATCCTCCCTATACGCAACCCATACCGCCGAACCGCCAGGGGCCGCCACTTGCTCTTAAATGTGAGTCAGTTCTGTGCTTTCGGTTTATTTAGGCATGAAACACTTTGAAATAAATATAAAAACGGCAGGATTCCCTTTCCTTTTCATTACAGGTGCCGTCGCTCCTCCTGTGCAGTCCTCAAAACAGTCATAAAGCGGTGCGTGACTGTCAGACGCGCTCCATAATGATAAACAGACGCTGTTTCCCAAACGGATTCTGTACATGCGATTTGAAGTGGAGCGAAAGTCTGGGTTTTAGGTGCATGTTTGAACAGACATATACACAGAATTAATAATAATAACAAGAGCTATAGATGTCGTCCTCGGTGGGGGGGGGGGGGGGGGGGTGTTGGGTTCAAACTAATTTTGTCCTAAATGAGGATAAAAAGTTAGGAAAGCAGTAGAATGCTTACATTATAACTATAGATGTGTGCATTTTTAAAGTGCCGCCTCTGTTATTTAATGCAATCAAACAAAAAATCCAAATAATGCGCTGCTCTTTAATCAGAATGTTTAAGTCAAACAGTGAAGAAAAGCTTAATGAGATTTGGTAACTTAGATTTACTTTATAACCGTTTGCTAATTTATTTGCTGCTAATGTTTATTCTTTTAGTTTATAAATAATAGTGATAATAAAACATATTACTGACAGTTTAACTGTTTATTTACAATAAAACAGCTCCAGACGAACATATTTAGTAATTTTTTTTGGGGGGTGTGGAGGCTATTTTCCCCTATTCTAGTGGGCATATCCCTTATTTTCACATCCCAATGTTGACGGGTATGATGATATATATACTGTATATATATATATATATATATATATATATATATATATATATATATATATATATAT
>CAIGQQ010033701.1:5078033-5090978 GCA_903798035.1 Danio albolineatus
TTTGTGTATGAAGAACCAATTTATACTGTCACATATTAGTCATAAACAAGCCTGTAATAATATTAGACTAGAATCTGCTGTTAAATTGCATGTATTGTTATTCTAAACATATTATAATAGCCTACTTTGTGTTGTGTTATTGATAATCACACTTTTATCATTCATTTTCTGATACATTTTATCTAATAAAATTGTTTTTCCCAGTACTGGGTTGCAGCTGGAAGGGCATCCGCTGCGTAAAACATATATAGAATAGTTGGAGGTTCATTTATTAAATGCTTTATGAAGCTTACATCTTGAGAAAATGTTCATTTTTGAGTTGAACGATGCCTTTAAGTAGCAGATATATCAATATATCATTATATAAGTTGCAAATTAACAGCGGCAGTTCACATACACACAACATGTGATGGTGTGGGTTGAGATTGCGTCATTACATTCCTCTGCCTGTTCACTGTCCATTCACACACAACCTTCTCCATTCATGCCAGCTCTCTGACCGAGCTGCAGATCATTCATGAATAGATATGAATGTAAACACGTGGTGTAAACAGTGGGAGCGGGGGGAATATATGCATATATACAATAGCATCATCACAATAAGTAATAATATGAATAATATAAAATCCAAGCATCGAAAAACCATTATTGACCACATGAGTGGAGAAAAACAGCCACCCATCACGCCACTTTTATGCACTTTCATTATTTGCTCACTTTTTTTGATATTTGCAATGACACAACAAAAGGATATAACACACATATTGCTGTGAATATA
This sequence comes from Danio albolineatus, assembly GCA_903798035.1. Taxonomy (NCBI): domain Eukaryota; kingdom Metazoa; phylum Chordata; class Actinopteri; order Cypriniformes; family Danionidae; genus Danio; species Danio albolineatus. Next base: position 5,078,812 of record CAIGQQ010033701.1, read on the forward strand.
GTTTATTATAGCATTCAGAATATTGTCATAACAGTAAAGATTGATTAAAAATAGGGCTGCACAATTAAACAAAGGCGTTTGTCGTGTGCATTTTTTCAGTAAAGCCAGTTTTGTGATCAGAAATCTCAAGCACCTGCTTTCAGATGGAGCAGCATTTACGACATATGCTGCATCCTAATTCACATACTTCTACTACGTCCTAAAAGTATATACTTTTTTGTGAAGGAAACATTGTCTGGTCACTGTGTTTTGGAGTTAAAGTCAAAATGATTAGCCCTCGTGGAAATAATAATTGATCAAATATTTCCAAAGTGATGTTAAAGGAGAGATTTTTAAATGTAATAGTTTTAATAACCAATTTCTTTTGTCTTTGTCATCATGACAGTACATAATATTTGACTAGATATTTTGCATTACTATACTATACTATAATACTAGTATTAAAGCTTAAAGTGACATTTAAAGGCTTAACTAGGTTGATTTAGGTTAACCGTTGACCTTAAAAATCTGCATTTATTCCAGCCAAACTAATATAAATAAGACTTTTTACAAGATATTGTTGGAAATACTGTGAAAATTGCTTGCTCTGCATTTGGTAAATATTTAAAAAGAATTAAAATGACAAATGTCAAAATTATTTATTTATTTTATTTATTGTAATTTTTATTAATTAATTTATTGTACTGTTTATTTACTGTAATTTTTTTTTATTTATTGTCATTTTAATTAATTACTTTTATTTATTGTCATTTTTATTTAATAATTTATCGTACTATTTATTCAGTGTAATTTTTATTTAATTTATTGTAAGTTTTATTTATTTATTTATTGTAATTTCATTTATTTATTGTAATTTTTTATTAATTTATTTATTGTAATTTTTATTTATTCATTCATCATAATTTTTATTTATTGTCATTAAATTTCTTAATTTATTTTATTTATTGTAATTTTTATTTGCTAATTATATAATTATTTATGAAGTGAAAAAAACAGGTGCAGCTTGACGTTAAACTCCATTCTGTTATAAATATGAATCTTTACTGTTAAAATTCATGATAAATTTGAAAACTATATGCTGCATTAGTTAAAATAAAGCAATGTTTTCGAGTTATTTTAAAAAATGATTAATTACCCATGGCAGCTTTAATGTAATACAGTTACCATTGTTTACAGTCTTCGTCCCACAGCCCTCAGTCAATTTTGTTTTTTGGCCCTTCGTAAGAACAAGTTTGGGCACCCCTGCTCTAGATATTTGGACTAGAAACAAGACAAAAACTCTAAGACAGACAAGCAGTTTTGGCAGTGTGAAAGGTGCACGTGCTTCACAGATCTGCCTAAATAGTTATAGTATTTAATTAAAATGTTTCTTTAATGCAATACACACAGTTGAAGTCAGAATTATTCGCCCCCTTTGATTTATTTTCTTTTTTAAATGTTTCCCAAATGATGTTTAACAGAGCAAGTTGTTCACAGTATTCATTCATTCATTTTCTTTTCGGCTTAGTCCCTTTATTAATCCGGGGTCGCCACAGCGGAATGAACCGCCAACTTATCCAGCATTTGTTTTACGCAGCGGATGCCCTTCCAGCCACAACCCATCTCTGGGAAATGTTGACAGTATGTCTGATAATATTTTTTCTTCTGGAGAAAGTCTTATTTGCTTTATTTCGGCTAGAATAAAAGCAGTTCTTAATTTTTTAAAAACCATTTTCGGTCAAAATTAATAGCCCCTTTGAGCTATATTTTCATCTACAGAACAAACCATCGTTATACAATGTCTTGCCTAATTAACCTGCCCAGTTAACCTAATTACCCTAGTTCAGCCTTTAAATGTCACTTTAAGCTGTATAGAAGTGTCTTGAAGAATATCTAGCCTAATATTATTTACTGTCATCACAGCAAAGATAAAATAAATCAGTTATTAGAGATGAGTTATTAAAACTATTATGTTCAGAAATGTATTGAAAAACAATTACTCCGTTAAACAGAGATTGGGGGAAAATTAAACAGGGGGCTAATAATTTAGGGGGGCTGATATCTCTGACTTCAACTGTACATGTATATATTCAAAAAGAAACAGTAATGGTGATAAAGATGTTTCAGACTAATGCAGTAGTCATTATTGCAAAGCAGTGAATCAAAAACAGATGTATGAAATGTCAATATGAAAACCCCATTTCTCTCTTCCCTTTTTTAGTTTTCTTTTAAATGCCTTCATGGACTGTTATGACCAGTTTTACATGTTGTAACCTATGAGAGAGAGAGAGAGAGAGAGAGAGAGAGAGAGAGAGAGAGAGAGAGACCAATAAAAACATCAGTTATACGCTTGCAAACACACAAACACACATCTAAATGATTATAATTGAATCATTGTAAATATCCTGATTATTACTGTTTTATTTTTTTAATACTGTTTTATTCTACAATGTTGATTGTTAAATGTACAGTGTTTTCTGATCTATTACTATTTTTATTGATATAAATGAATAATATGATATATATGAATGATATAATATATTGAATAATAATCTGATATATTAAATAATAATATGATATATTGAATAATAATATGATACATATATATATGAATGATATGACATATTAAATAATAATATGATATACTGAATAACAATATGATATATTGGATAATAATATGTGTATATATATATTTTTTATTTTTATTTTTTACTTCTACTATTTACTGTGTTTACTGTGGTTTTTTTTTTATTACATATGTATGTTCTTTTATTTTTATGTAAACTTTAAAACTGCTTTGGCAATACATTTATAATAATTGTCATTTCCATATTTAGTGATTCCTCTTTTTATTTTCCCCATTTAATCACGCATTATCTTGATCTTTTTTCAAGCAACTTTTAATCTTTGGAAAAAGTGACATTTGTGACCATTTTGAATAGTTTGCAGAGCCATATTGTCTGGGTTGGTGTTGTATATTACACTACGATCCACATCCACACTGGTGTTTCATCTAGCATTTCTGAACAGCCCTCCGTCCACACTATACCGCTGAAAATGCACATCACGTGACCACACACACAGACAGACAGACACTAGGTACGTTTCCATCCAGCTATTTTTATTCGCATTTTGGATATGCGCATTTAAAAAAATCGGTTGATGGAAACGCCATGATGCGCATACATTTTGAAAATGCGCACATTAAAATGTCTGCGCATAACTGAGTAGGATAAACTTTTTATTCGATAAGTAAAGATGCGCATAAATTGCGATGGAAACACTTTTACTGTATAAATTCTAGTATGTGCATTAAATAAAGGTCATGTGATTTTGTTACAAGAGATCATGTGATGATAAAAATGTTAGTAAATGGACAAACCAGCAGGCTGAGCACATCGTAAAACATCTGAAATGTTGTTTTGGTCATTCTTAAATGCCTTAAACATTTCAATATTAGTGTTATTATATTATTAATGACCTCCAGAATCAAGAGCGTCTGTGCTCCGTGTCTTCAAACGCCACCGCACGTTCACTGCGTGTCAGGATTGCCTTCTGAGGCACAAGTCATTTAATAAATGAAGAAAAGACTCACGCAGCTTCTCCTACTGCAGCAAATTACGTTTTTACTGATGATATTTGGCGCCAGTTAATCAGGAAGTGACGATTTTGTCCGCTTTGACTCGTTGGATGGAAACGCTGCTTTATTCGCACGTCTTTTATGCGATAATCCAGTTTTGCGCATAAAGTTCATTCCCATTTTTGGATGGAAACATAGCTACTGTCATGTGCACGTCTGAGCTCCAGGCAGTCAGCAGGTGCTTTGAGCACTAAACCCCAGAGAGCAGTGCACGTGGGACAGTTTATGAAGGATGTCCCGCTGGATGGCGTCTCACTATAGTTGTTAAACGTGATATTTAATTAATCTCGTCTCTATCTAACGACTCTTCGGTCTTTTGAAACTATCAGGTAACGTGTCACAGCATCAGTACACTGCTTCAGTCTTTCGCTTCACGCTTGTGCTCAGTAATGTTAGAGTAAATCTCAGACACTGTTGGTTGATTCCTGTTGATTGTGCACCTTTTTTACCAACCGAGTTTGTCGACGCCATTATAACGACACAGATCACTCTGCCTAATCATGCCAGAGTCCTGCGGAAACAGTGATTGACAGGTGGTCATTTGTGTGTGACTTTATTTGTTTATGATTTGGTTATGAGTAAAACAAAAACTATGTAGGTCAGGTAGTTGAAATGGTAGGCTACAGATAATTTATTCGTTACGAATTATTTAATTAATCATAAATAATTAATTCACTGCCGCCTATGATGACGATGTTTCACATTAGACATCGTACAATGCCAAATTGGTCTTCATCGCCCAACCCTAATGTAGATGCATAAAAGTATCTGGTATTTCTTAAATCTCACAATCTGCTAATTATATAAATATGTTATAAACCCCTTTAAGAAATATATTTTTGTCTAATTGGCTAAAGAACAAACCATGTTCAATGACCTGCATGATTAACCCAGTTAAGCCTTTAAAATGCACTTTAAGCTCAATACTAGTATCTTGAATAATATCTACACAGCAAAAATTCCAGTGTTAAATACACAGTGTGATTTTTTTTTGGTGTTGCTCAGTGTTAAAACCGGAGTACATTTTAATCCACGAGTGTGAAAGAGCGTATATTTTAGAGTTTTTATTTTCAGTGAGTAACTTTTAACTCAATATGCAGTGCACTGTAAAAAATAAAATCTCCATTTCCTCATCACACTGTACTTTTTCTGTCATATTTACTAAGAATTGTGAATAACTATTGATTACATAAAGAAATATGTTTTGTCAACAATATTCGCTAAAATGTTTTGTCTACGTTTAACTGAGTTTTCTGGACAAGCATTCTTGTGTTGAACAGAAATGTTGATATTTAAATAATTTGCGCATGTGTGACGCAACGATGGAAAACTAAGCTTGTTTATCTGTTGCTTGTTACAGTGGGTAGCACAGTTGCCCCACAGCAAGAAGGTCACTGATTCGAACCCCGGCTGGGTCAGTTGGCATCCCTGTTCATGTGCATTTCCTTCGGGTTTCCCTTACAGTCCAAAGACATGCGGTACAGGAGTGTGAATGGGTGTTTCTCACTACTGGATTGCAGCTGGAAGGGCTTCCATATGTAAAGCATATGCTGGCGGTTCATGCCTCTGTGGCGACCTCTGATGAATAAAGGGACTAAGCCAAAGGAAAATGAATGATTGTAGCAAATTTGTGTTTGTCATTTTTAGGTAAAGCGATTCAAAACATTAAATATGCTAACTAGTACTAATTACTTTTTTCACTAATTTGAAAAACATTATCCACTAAACCGAAAAAAAAATTAATTGATTTAATAGCAGCAACTGTTGCTTCAGATGATGTGACAAGAATATCTCCATTAGTAAAATACAATGATCAACATTGCATGAATAAACAAAATTATGTTAACTGAACAAAATATTGCTACTGAGAAGAAAAACAGTTGTTGAGACAACTCAAAGTTATTAATGCATCAAGTTGCCTTGTTTTTTTTAATGTTTTCTCAACAATTAATTTTTTACAGTGTGTATTTCCCACTAGCGATGGGAGGTACAGTTTTTTTACTCGAACCAGTTCTTTTGGACAGCCAGTGATCAAACCAGTGTGTTTTACTCGTTTATATGAACTGCAGCTACGCTAACTGTTCTCTTTGTTCTCTTTTCCACCTGGGGATACTCATCCCGAGGCCCCTAGAGACTATGCAGCGCCACGGATGTGATCCAAGACCTGCGACGAGACGATTCCAAGGCTCCATAATCCTGGACCACGCTGTATGCTGAACAGCTGCTTGGCGGAGTAGCAAGCAAGAGACGGATTCCTGTGACCCTCCAAGGACAGACGAGCCTCGAGTTCTCCAGCCTCCGGCGACTAGACTGCAGCTAAAGCTGGATTACTCTTCAGTGTTTGAACTCTAAGTAGTGAATATTAAACAACACTGAACTGAACTGAACTCCAACACTAATAACTGGACTGACACTGTTTCAATTTACTATAACCTTCTATGTGAAGCTGCTTTGACACAATCTACATTGTAAAAGCGCTTTACAAATAAAGGTAAATTGAATTGAATTACTTAATCTTGAAACATGCCTTGTTGCATTTTAAAAATCAAAGAGTTGAATGTATTGAAATTGTCTCTGAAAATATTAATGAACATTTAATAAAATAAAACTATTTTCAACATATTTGATCATCTGTCCAAAAATTTAATATATTAACAATTTGAAGGGTAACACACACTCCAGATCGATGTAAGAATAAACTCTTACTGTGTTACAATTAACTCTGTGAGTAATGTACAAATTTCACACTAGAAAGTGTTAATTAAACTCCAAAATGGAGGGAGTCATATGTACACCCACGGAGTGTTAAGTTAAACTCTAATTGAGTTAAACGTACACTGATTTTTTTGCTGTGTAGTCATATATTATGTGCTGTCATCACTGCAAAGAGAAAATAATCAGTTATTAGAGATTAGTTATCACTATTATTATGTTTAAGCGTGTGTTGAAAACAATCTTCTGCTAAACATCGCTTGGGAAATATTGAAAAAAAAAATCTAAATTTTACAGGATGGCAAATAACTTTGCCTTTGACTGTAATCTGCACCTCAAAAACAATGGCAACCAGTTTCAAAACTTACATCTGTGTGTTTTTTAAGGTCTGAAAACAAGAAAAATGGAAAGCAGTGAGGCTTGATGTTCAACGATTCAGGAAGAAGGAAATCCCCATGCAGCTTTCTGCCCTTTCCAGCCCAGGCGTGGAATATTTGAACAATGCCCTGCAGAAACACGAGACCTTAAACAGACTGAAGACAGTCAAGACAAGGAAGCAAACCCGCCACACAACAAATATTCACCAACAGGGTGTGTGAATTTCCAACACGTGTCCATAAAATCCAGCGGCGGCAATACACACATTCCAGTGCCTAGAAAAAAACTCCAAGTTATATCATCTCGTCGGGTCATTTCTGTTACGCTGTACAAACACTGGATCAAAAAGAAATGAACCCAGCACTGAGTTGCTTTGATCCAACGTGGGTTGGATGTTTGTCTCACTGTGTGGTGATTTTTTTAACCCATAAATTAAATATTTAAATATTAAATATTTATTATTAAATAATATTATTAAATAATAAACAATTAAATATTTTTAGTACAAATGACACCACTGCTGGGTTGAATGAAACCTAAAACGGCTCAGAAATGTATTCTAATTAACAAAAGCAACAAATCTACAGCAATAAAGACTTCAGTAATTAAAATATGCAAATTTATTTATATAACAATTAAGAAATATATGTACTGGCCACTTTATTAGGTACACCTCTCCAACTGCTTGTTAGCAGAAAAATTCTGAGTATTGTTGTTGACCATGTCCATCCCTTTATGACCACAGTGTCTCCATCTTCTGATGGCTGCTTCCAGCAGGATAACGCTCCATGTCATAAAGCGTGAATCATCTCAGACTGGTTTCTTGAACATGACAATGAGTTCACTGTACTCAAATGTCCTCCACAGTCACCAGATCTCAATCCAATAGAGCACCTTTGGGATGTGGTGGAACGGGAGATTCGCATCATGGATGTGCAGCCGACAAATCTGCAGCAACTGCATGAAACCATCATGTCAATATAGAGCAAAATCTCTGAGGAATATTTCCAGTATCCTGTTGAATCTACGGCAGTTCTGAAGGCAAAAGGGGTCCAACCCGGTACTAGTAAGGTGTACCTAATAAAGTGGCCGGTGAGTGTATTTTCCATCTCTACCTCAGCATTGAACACTAAGACCAAAGCCATTACAGCTGCATCAGTGACACAAAACACAAAAATAACTTTATGAAAAAACAGTTCATAACATTTACAAACAAATGCATAAACAATACACATCATGACAAATAGATTATGTAAAAATGTCATGCTTTATTTAATTTATTTTTTTACATGCAAACATTATTCGGGCTCTGAATGCAACATTCCAGCAGAAGCGGTCAGAGCTGATTTGTGCTGTTGTTGTTGTTGTACTCCAGAGGTATTTCCCTTATAGGGCACCAAAGAAAACGTTATTGCTGAAGGATATTGTCGGCTCAAAAACATTCTTGTTGAAGCCACAAAAATGTTTGATATCCAGATTCAAAAAGTATTAGAGCACTCAAACCATATTAAAACCTCAGAATTATATATTGATTAACAAATATACGACATTCAGGACTAACTTGATTCTTCTTACCCATTTTAGTGCATCAATTCTAATCTGTTCCAATATTACGTTTAGAGGACGTACACATTTTTGTGTAAATGTTAAATATGCATATCCATTTTGAACATATAGAGGATAATAATTACAGCTTTAGAATAAAAGTAAATGCAATTAATATTATTAACAGTGCAATATTTTTTCAATCTTTTACACTTTGCACAGTGCTGTTTTAATAATTTCAGTGAGAATATGAAATGTTTATCAGTAAATTTGTTTTTGGTCATTTTTGTTAATTTAGTTCAGTGAATTAAACGGTGGATAGCACAATCGCCTCACAGCAAGAAGGCCGCTGGTTCGAGCCTCGGCTGGGCCAGTTGGCATTTCTGTGTGGAGTTTGCATGTTCTCCCCACGATCGCGTGAATTTCCTCCGAGTGCTCCGGTTTCCCCCACAGTCCAAACACATGTGGTACAGGTGAATTGGGTAAGCTAAATTGTTTATAGTGTACTGTATGTGTGTGAATGAGTGTGTATGAATGTATCCCAGAGATGGGTTGCAGCTGGAAGGGCATCCGCTGAGTAAAAACATTTGCTGAATAAGTTGGCGGTTCATTCCGCTGTGGCGACCCCGGATTAATAAAGGGACTAAGCCGAAAAGAAAGAAAAAAGAATTTTCAGGAGTTATTACAGAGCCCAACAAGTGAGTTTATTATGTTAAAGATGACTAAATGACAACATTTGTCATATCCATATAAATAAAAACGCTTTAAGTTTTAATCAACAATTAAAGTTGGCATACCCATAAAAAAAATCAACAGAATAAAAAAAGGCTCAAACCGGTTTGAAACTGACCTAATTTTAATTTTTGGGTGAACAAACCCTTAATTAAAGCCTGCTGCATTGATTACATTTTTTTTGCCATCTTCAGGCCATTTTTGGCATAACATCAACATTTACAACCAAAACATTCATTCATTCATTCATTTTCTTGTCGGCTTAGTCCCTTTATTAATCCGGGGTCGCCACAGTGGAATGAACCGCCAACTTATCCAGCATATTTTTTACGCAGCGGATGCCCTTCCAGCCGCAACCCATCCCTGGGAAACATCCACATACACACATTCACACTCATACACTATACGGACAATTTAGCCTACCCAATTCACCTGTACTGCATGTCTTTAGACTGTGGGGGAAACCGGAGCACCCGGAGGAAACCCACGCAACCACGGGTAGAACATGCAAACTCCACACAGAAATGCCAACTGACCCAGCTGGGGCTCGAACCAGCGACCTTCTTGCTGTGAGGCGAACGTGCTAACCACTAGGCCACCGTGGCGCCCCAACCAAAACATGTCACGTCCTAAAATGAAATCAATCCCAGTTTCTCTCTCGGATAAATCTGATATGCAAACATATATAATTTATGCATTTTCAGAAATGATCATGGAGTTTATGATCATGAGTTTATTATTAACGATGTTTAATATATACTTTGATGATATATCCATTACTACGCAAGTCCTAAGATCACGACTTAATTATCTTGTGATCTCAACATAACAAAAGTTGTTATGTCGTGATCACGACTTGTTTTCTTGCATTTATTTATTAATATTAATATTAAAGAGCCGCTATTATGGGTTTTTGAAAATGATCTTCATGCAGTGTGTAGCACAGCTCTTAGTGAAGTGAAATATCCGGCTAAGGCTTAAATCTGAAAGTGCACAGTGTTTAAAACTATTGATTCATCCATAAAAGAGTCGACTCATAGTTCCTCAAACGAATCGCCGTGCTTACGAGTCTTTAGCCGTTTCGGCATGACGTGAACACGAAACATAAGCCCCGCCCACAAACAACAGCCTTGTGCTGTGTTCCCTCTGAGGAGTGCTTCTAAAATCTACACGCTTACAATGGAGGATTCGGAGCACCGGGACATTTCCGGGTCGCCTGACGGTGAATCTGGCTTGCTAAGTACGTGTGATTAAAACGGTTGCCTCGTTGTTTTCTCTATCTTGTAAATGATGCATTTAATTGTGTTTTGTAACTTGTAAGCGCTTGTAGTGTATCTGGTTAACTTGTGTTCTCATATCGCGTCTAAAAGCACGTTGTAAACGCGACGCGTGCTGCTTTGTTTATGGATTAAAATGCGCTTGTGAGCTCGTGTTCCTCTGCTGTTTGTCGTTGCTATGGCTACATCAGCTCTCTTACACACGTGCGGCGGTCCTGCTTCATAATGGTTCAGCTTTTGCTGCTGTGTGCATTAATACTGAATGTGTGTCGCTGTTTTTACTTCTGGTTAAGAATAGAGTAATACGCTTGGAGACCGGGGGGGTTAGTTTCGGGGGTGAGGTGTCTGAAATACGGATGACTCCAGGGAAAAACATGTGTTGGCAGATATGCTCACGCACACTCTGACTACTTCAATATTGATAAGCCGTGGTGGGTATTCTCTCACGCTGAATGATGTCGACCAATCACAACAGACTGGGTCATCGGTCCAATCAGCACAGATTAGCATCGCGCTAAGGAGGGGTTTGGGAACAAATGAATCGCTGAACGATTCATATAGAAGTCGCTGGGATAATGAGGTAAAAATAAATGCAAATTATAAGACAATGACAGTGTTTTTTGACCGTGCATGCATATTAGCCTGCTGTTGGAGACGCCCAAAACCAAAATATGACCCTTTTTAATATATAATAGGGGCTCTTTAATGTATTTTCAGAAATTATTATGGAGCTTAAAATGTGAGTTTATTATTATTTAATGATGAGTAAATGTACATGAGTTGCTTACTATATATTCTGATGATATATCCATTACAGTTGGCGTACTAATTAAAACTCAACAACAAAAAAATGGTTTGAAACGGATCCAATTTTAATTTTTGAGTGAACTAACCCTTTAATTATAAAAATCTGCTCCCATGCACATAACCAGTCTGGCCATTTATTGCATAACATCAAAAATAACACAAACACACCAAACCAACACGTCCCTTTCTAAAGTGGAATAAGTCCTCTAGTTTCCCCCTCGTATAAATCCGGAATAATCCCGACAGGCGAGTCTATCATCCTGACAGTGTTCCTCCCGTGTACTGATAACTCAAACTCCACCAGCTGACTCCAGAAGCCATTGTTTGGTCTGATGATGGGTCTTTTAGCTTTAAGCATCTGATGAGCTTCTCTGAGCGTCAGACGGTGGTGTTTGATCAGAAACGCCAAACATAGAGCCGCCGAGCGACTCACTCCAGCATTACAGTGAAGCAGTACACGGCCGCGCTCCTCACTGACCTGCTGGATCTTATCTGACACACTGTGGAAATACTCACTCAGTCTGCAGAGGGGGTCATCGGGGACGGGGATCTGCATGTAGTCCGCTGACGGCAGGTGTGTGTTGCTGTTGTGAGTGGTCTGGGTGGAGTTGATGATGCAGGTGATGTTGAGGGACTGGAGGATGCGGGAGTCGCTGGCTGTCTTGCTGGTGCCGATGAACAGGTGATCTGTGACCTGAGCAAAGCCGCCGAGACTAGAGGAGCTTCCTGATGACATCATGCCAAGACTGGAAAAAAACAAACAGTGATGGTGATGATGCAGACTTCAATCATAACTCAATATCATATGATAGCAGTGATGTTTCTAAACTGGATCGATAAGCAGCGATAAGCATGGGCACTGCCAGGCCTATATTATGGATATAATAATATCTCCCCCTCTATAATTCTACTCAGCCCCCCCTAAACCTGAGCCCCAACCAATTGGATAAATGATGGATGGATAAAGGAAGGATGAATGCACGGATGATAAAGAATGGATGGATGGATAGATAGATGGACGAACGGATGGATAAAGGAGGAATGGATGGTTGGATAGATGGATGAATGGATGGATAAAGGAGGAATGGATGGGTGGA
>CAIGQQ010033701.1:5095978-5112592 GCA_903798035.1 Danio albolineatus
ATATATATATATATATAGTCTTGTCGCCTTTCCAAGTTTTATGAACAACAAATAATAACTTGACTTCTAGTTGATGATTTGGTATCCAAAGTGGCTTATCTGAAAGGCAAAGGCCTCTAGATTACACTTTTTTTACCTAATTAAAATATGATCATGCCTTGATTATTACTTATTTAATTAGGACAGTGCGGTCCGACTTTGCTTAGACTAAAGTCTCGTCACTGAACAGAAATAATGTCCAGTATAGAATATAAAGTCATGCTGCAGTGGAAACAGAATGAATATTGTGTGTGACTCCCATGAGCTTAGAGGACTGCATCCACACATCTCTGCAATGACTCAAATAACTCATTAATAAAGTCATCTGGAACGGCAGAGAAAGCATTCTTTCAGGACTCCCAGAGTTCATCAAGATCCTCTGGATTCATCTTCAACGCCTCCTCCTTCATCTTACACCAGACGTGTTCAATAATGTTCATGTCTGGTGACTGGGCTGGCCAATCCTGGAGCACCTTGACCTTCTTTGCTTTCAGGAGCTTTGATGTGGAGGCTGAAGTATGAGAAGGAGCGCTATCCTGCTGGAGAATCTGCCCTCTCCTGTGGTTTGTAATGTAATGGGCAGCACAAATGTCTTGATACCTCAGGCTGTTGATGTTGCCATCCACTCTGCAGATCTCTCACACACCCCCATACTGAATGTAACCCCAAACCATGATGTCTCCTTCACCAAACTTGACTGATTTCTAGAGAATCTTGGGTTCATGCGGGTTCCAGTAGGTCTTCTGCAGTATTGGTGATGATTGGGATGCATTTCAATACATGATTCTTTGGCAAAATCGACCTTCTGCCAATGTTTAACTAGAAGTCAAGTTATATTTGTTGCTCTTACAACTGGGATCGATAGCAAGACTTTTGTCAGGCAGTACATAAATATATATATGCTCATTTTACAACTCCCATAGCTGAGTCTTGCCAGTTGTGAGCCTGGACCATAAAACCAGAGCTTTTTTATGCTAATAATCTTCCAAAAGGGCATTTTATAAAATTCCAACTAGAAATATTTTGTATTTTATCGTGTTTTATTATGTAAAATGTTTTACTGTAATGCTTTGAGCTTAAAAAAGTGCATTACAAATAAAATGCATAATAATAATAATTATATATATCACTTAGTTTGTACAAATATAAATGTTATTTAGTCAGAATTTAGATCTTTTTGTAATTGACAGATTTTCCAAGTTGTATCTCTGTCAAACCATACATCAATGAAAAGCTTATTTATTTAGTTTCAGATGATGTATGCATGTTAAATTTCAGAAAATTGATACTTATAATTGGTTTTGTGGTCCAGGGTCACATTTCTGAATTAATTCAGCCAATCTCCTGGTCTGGCAGGAGCACTTTTAGCTTAGCTTAGCATAGATCATTGAATCAGATTAGACCATTAGCATCTCACTCAAATGTGACCAAAGAGTTTAATCATTTTTCTATTTAAAGCTCGACTCTTCAGTAGTTACATCATGTACTAAGAACAACAGAAAATAGGCCAGGAACTATACTGTCATTTTGGTGCAATGCATATAAAGTCATTTATATAACTTGGCGGTTCATTCCGCTGTGGCGACCCCTGATTTATAAAGGGACTAAGATGACAAGAAAACGAATGAGGTATCCGCATTTGAAAATGTTTTTCTTAATAAAGCAGAAACACAGCAGCAGCATTACCTGGTTACAGCCATGAACAGGTTGGACCGTGGCCTGAGCCATGCGCTTCAGCATGAAGGTGTAGCACATGCAGATGGTGATCAGAGGCAGCAGGTAAACAGCCAAGAAGGAGTAAAGGAGGTAAACTCTCTTATGAACGACCGAAGGAAAGGTCTCAGTGCAGTATGTCTGTGGGCCGAACCAGAACGACGACTCCGTGTGCTGATACAACGCAATCGGCACTGAGAGCAGCGAAGAACCTGCAATTGATTTGACAACATCCAACACAATTTATGAAAACCAAACTACGCAAACCAACACAGAGGAAAAATATGAATAAATGAGATCTGTCTACTTAAGTGACTGTGATGACTTTCATACATATCCAGATGGTGGTGCATACAGACAGAGCCATCTGTGGAGTTCGATGATGGAGCGACTGCAGCGGGTATACGGTCACGTAAAACCGGTCCACACTCATGGCAGACAGAGTGATACAGGTCGCCTGAGCCGTTACCTGTGAGTTTAGTAGAAAGAAAATTGCTTAAAAGACAAAGTATTTAGCATATATACAGCTAAAGTCAGAATTATTAGCCCTCCTGTATATTTTTTTCAATTTCAATGTGATTCAGGTTCTTGTGTCCCAAATTCGCAGAATGCATTGCACTGTAATGACACATTCCCATTCTCCATCCATTCCATACCTGTCAAGCCTTCCGTTTTTCCCGGGATTCTCCCGTATTTTACAGTTCTATCCCGCTATCATCCCGTAAAGATATTTTCCCGTATTTCTTCCGTATTTCAGTCTTTCTCTGAAGGGTGGCAATAAACATTAAAGAGCCGATCCTGCCTATACGTAACCCATACCACCAAACCACCAGGGGACGCCCCTTGCTCTTAAATGCGAGTCAGTTCTGTGCTTTCGGTTTATTTAGGCATGAAACACTTTGAAATAAATATTAAAACAGCAGGATTCCCTTTCCTTTTCTTTACAGGTGCCGTCGCTCTGCCTATGCAATCCTCAAAACAGTCATAAAGCGGTGCGTGACTGTCAGACGCGCTCCATAGTGATAAACAGACGCTGTTTTCCAAACGGATTCTGTACATGCGATTTGAAGCGGAGCGAAAGTCTGGGTTTTGGGTGCATGTTTGAACAGACATATACACATAATTAATAATAATAACAACATCTAAATAGGTCGATCTTGGAGGGTTTTTTTTTCAAACTAATTTTGTCCTAAATGAGCATAAAAGGTTAGGTTAGGAAAGCAGTAGAATGCTTACATTATAATTCTAGATGTGTGCATTTTTAACGTGACACCTAATGTAATGACATTTAATGTAATCAAACAAAAAACTTTATAACTGTTTGCTAATTTATTTGCTGCTAATGTTTATTCTTTTCGTTTAGAAATAATAGTAATAATAAGACATATCACTGACCGTTTAACTGTTTATTTACAATAAAACAGCTCCAGACGAACATATTTAGTAATTGTTTTATTTGGGGGGTGGGGAGGATCCCTTATTATAGTGGGTATATGCCTTATTTTTACATCCCAATGTTGACGAGTATGATTCATATGATTTTATTCGAATTTTAAATGAAGGCGTCTTCCATAAACCCTTCAGCCATTGGGGGATGAACAAATGGTACTACAATGTACAAATGGCAATGTATAAATTCATCCTAATTAGCCACCAAAGGAAAAGGTTCCGAATTGATTTCGTAAACTTTACTGTGAGATTGTGCTGGATATTCTGACATTATATTTGCTGATGTTCAAAGCCGGTCTGCGGACAACGGATAGTCGGAGCTGAAGGAAAATTGATTAGTGTACAGTAAACACTGACTTTTTCAGCTCATTTTTGCCATTAAAGTCTATGTGTAATCATTCATTCATTCATTCTCTTCTCAGCTTAGTCCCTTCATTAAACTGGGGTCGCCACAGTGGAACGAACCGCCAACTTATCCAGCATATGTTTAACATACAGGATGCCCTTCCAGCGGCAACCCATCTCTGGGAAACATCCATACACACTCATACACTACGGACAACTTAGCTTACCCAATTCTCCTATACCACATGTGTTTGGATTGTGGGGGAAACCGGAGCACCCGGAGGAAACCCACACCAACACGGGGAGAACATGCAAACTCCACACAGAAATGCCAACTAACACAGCCGGGGCTTCTATATGAAATCTTTATTTACAATGTTTATTTTGTTAGCGCACATTGTTAGGCGAACATTAGGCGAAAAATTAATCCATGCTCAATCCAAGTTCATTAATTTTCCTTCGGCTTAGTCTCTGATTTATCAGGGGTCGTCACAGTGGAATGAACCACCAACTATTCCAGCATATGTTTTACACAGCGGATGCCCTTGCATCCCAGTACTAGGAAACCCAGTACTAGGATACATCCATGCACACTCATTCACACTCATACACTACGGACAAATTAGTTTATCCAATTCACCTATAGCGCATGTTTTTGGACTGTGGGGGAAACTGAAGCACCCGGAGGAAACCCACGCAACCACATCCATTGCAAAATGGATTATGCAAGTTAATCCATTGAAACAAAGTTTGTTTTGTTTTGAGCATTTGCTTCTGTGTTTGGAGGGGCGGGGCTTCTCTGTTGATAAACATCCATTTGACGCTTCAGTCACAATATTCGCCCCTCTTATTGTTAATTTGCTTAAAGGGTATGATGCCCCGCCTCCTACTCAATATTCCGTTTCAGTTGGAAGTACATCAACATACTGAAATAAAAGTTAAGTTCCAGTTCTCACAGACTTCAAGCATTAACAAAGATGGCAAATTTAGAGCGGGGAAATTAAGTATCGAACACATCAGCATTTTTCTCAAAAAACATATTTCTTAAGGTGCTGTTGACATGAAATATTCAGCAGATGTTGATAACAACCAAATAAATCAATATATGAAAAAAAAAACTATATTAATTCGTTTACAAATGAAGTTTTGCGTAATAAATTCAAATGACGCAGGGAAAATGTATTGAACACATGAAGAAAGGGAGGTGTAGAAAGGCAGGGAAAGCCCAGAAAGCAGCTGAAATCTCTCAGTAGTTCTTCAGCAACCCTCGGTCCTCAGTGTAAATGAACATCAGCTGCTTCAGTCCAACATCTACATTAGCAGGAGGATGAAGATGAAACCAGGGTGGACATTTCAGCAAGACAATAATCCAAAACACAGCCAACGAAACTCTCAGATGCTTTCAGAGAAAGAAAATCAAGCTGTAGAATGGCCCAGCCAATAACCTGACCCGAATCCAATAGAAAATACAGAATAAAGCTCAGATCTAATAGACGAGACCCACAGAAGCATCAAGATTTACACACTCTGTTGTAGTCTGTGAGAAACTCACACCTGAGGAATGCACGTGGCTTCGTTCTGAGCTGCAGCGCCTCCATGTGTCAGTTTATCGTTATTACACACAACTCACTTTCCAGATTCGGTTTGTTTTATTTTGATGCTTGTATTGTTTGGGTTTTTAGCAAAATCTGCTTTAATTCCATGTTAACAGCTCCTTTAAAAACATTATTCCCAGGAAAAAACATGACAATGTGTTCAATACTTATTTCCCCGCTGTATATAATAAATAATACAAGCATAAAAATCTCTGACCTGTTGCAGATAATTGACCAGGCGACACATAAAATCCCCAAATATCCAGCTAGGAAGAACGTACACAGTGGCAGTGAAGGGAACGCAACAAACCAGGAAAAGTATATCTGTGGTGGCGAGATTAACTGAAAAGAGAAGCAAAAACATATATATTATTCTCATAAACAGTGTCCAGTATCTGCAGTATATGATGATCTTTCATACCTATGTAGAGGTTTGTAACCGTCTTCATCTGCTGGTTTTTAACGACTACATAGATGACTATTAGGTTACCCACCAAACCCACAAACATAATGAGTGTGAAAAACAGCGGGACGAGCCACGTGTCGGTCAGAGGAACGGGGCCTTCATATCTCTGATCCGACTCATTGCAATGATAAATATTTGCTTCGTAATTGCATATGATGTGCTCTGCAGCCTCGCCGGTGCTGTTAGTGTCTGCCATCAGACTCGCTGCCAGAAATAGCCTGAAACATACAGCAGAAGACTTAATTATTATTATTATTAGGGAATTTTTTGGTCGGCGCCACGGTGGCGTAGTGAGTAGCACGTTCGCCTCACAGCAAGAAGGTCGCTGGTTCGATCCCCGGCTAGGCCAGTTGCCATTTCTGTGTGGAGTTTGCATGTTCTCCCCGTGGTTGCGTGGGTTTCCTCCGGGTGCTCCGGTTTCCCCCACAGTCCAAAGACATGCGGTACAGGTGAATTGGGTAAGCTAAATTGTCCGTAGTGTATGTGTGTGAATGTGAATGTATGGATGTGTTTCCCAGAGATGGGTTGTGGCTGGAAGGGCATCCGCTGCGTAAAACAAATGCTGGATAAGTTGGCGGTTCATTCCGCTGTGGTGACCCCGGATTACTAAAGGGACTAAGCCGAAAAGAAAATGAATGAATGAATGAATTTTTTGGTCTTTAACTATTTTTCAAGTGATGTTTAACAGATTTAGGAATTTTTCATTTTTCATTTATTCTTTTAGTTTGGCTGGAATAAAAGCAGCTTTTTACATTCATTATAATTATTTTTATGGTCAATAAATATTATTTAAAGACGTTTTGATCCTTTATGGAACAAAGCTGAACACTAGTATCTTGCAAAATAAATAACTAGCAAAAAATAAATGTACTGTCATCATGGCAAAAAACAACAACAACAAATGTCAGTGTTATTAGAAATTAGTTATTAAAACTATTATGTTTAAAATGTTGTTACAAATTAATGTTGTTGTTGAAGTTTATTTGTTTATTTATTTTGTTGCACACTACACGTGTCTTTTTATTTGTTCCGCCTTCTTGTGTTGTTTTCTATTGTTCCATAGGCTCTTTTTTTATTTTTTTAACTTGAACTGACAATACAAGAAAATTATAACCAAGTTCAAGGGATCACAGATACATCTTAGACACGGTCAATAATATACATAGTCATAAGAAGAAGAAAAAAACACATATAAATACAAAGATACCATCAGACAGAAAGGAATAACAGAAGTATAGTATTAATAATAATAAAATAATTATACTAAAAAATAAACAAATAAAAAAAGAAAGAAATAAAGAGAGAAATATAGAAAAAAAACTAAATTAAACAAAAAAAATTAAGCAAATGAATGACAATACAATGACACTTAAAAAATCATAAGAAAAGCAACTAAAATCGAGAATCTTCTTTAAATACATCAGCATAATATTTCAGAAATCTTAGTTTTGTTTTGTTTTTAATAAGATGCGTTCCTTAGGCTCCCACTGCAACGAGATGCAAGATGGAGTCATAGATGCATAACCTGATTGGCTGCTGTTAATTAAACAGCACTTGGGAAATGTTTAAAGAAGTATTATAATTTTTACAAGGCAGCTTATAATTTTGATTTCATCTGTACATGTTATTCCTTAAAACCGTCACAATGTTATAATTTTTCTCTCTCTCTTTTCTGGAATATGGCCAATTGCTCTTAATAACTGTAATCTGGCATTTTTTACATTCAGTCTATTTTATCTTGAATTATTATTTGATAAAGCAAGGCAAGTTTATTTACATCCATACACACTCATTCACACTCATACACTACGGATGATTTAGCTTACCCAATACACCTGTACCACATGTTTTTGGACTTGTGGGGGAAACCGGAGCACCCGGAGGAAACCCACACGAATGCAGAGAGAACATGCAAACTCACACAGAAATGCCAGCTGACCCAGCCAATTAAGGCTCAAACCAGCGACCTTCTCGCTGAGAGGCGATCATTCTACCCACCATGACGCCACATGTATATTCATTATACATAAATATAAATATATTGTTGTTGTTTCTTTTTCAAATTAAACACCAAAACAAAACCTCAATCTAAACCATGCAATATAAGTAGTAGCTTATGAATATTATTCAGTATGCATTTATATGTTTGAATTGCGCACACACAAACTATTAAATCCAGTGGTGATGAATTAAAATATTAAATATATTTATTGGATATGAATAATCGGACATTACAGTGTTGTGATGCAGAGTTTGCATGTTCTCCCCGTGTTGGTGTGGATTTCCCACACGGTTTTCCCTACAGTCCAAACACATGCGGTTCAGGTGAATAGGGTGAGCTAAATTGTCCGTAGTGTATGTGTGTGAATGAGAGTGTATGGATGTTTCCCAGTGATGGGTTGCAGCTGGAAGGGCATTTGCTTTGTAAAACATCTGCTGGATAAGTTGGTGGTTCATTCCGCTGTGGCGACCACGGATTAATAAAGGGACTAAGCTGAAAAGAAAATGAATGATGTATATTTTGAATTTATTGAACGGGATAGCCCCATAAGATGAAACATCTCATTTTCGAGGGAGTCCCTAAACAGTTCATGAATCAAACAGAGTACAACACGTCATAACAAACATTCATTCATTCATTCATTTTCTTTTCGGCTTAGTCCCTTTATTAATCCGGGGTCGCCACAGCGGAATGAACCGCCAACTTATCCAGCATTTGTTTCACGCAGCGGATGCCCTTCCAGCCACAACCCATCTCTGGGAAACACATTCATACATTCTCATTCACACACATACACTACGGACAATTTAGCTTACCCAATTCACCTGTACCGCATGTCTTTGGACTGTGGGGGAAACCGGAGCACCCGGAGGAAACCCACGCAACCACGGGGAGAACATGCAAACTCCACACAGAAATGCCAACTGGCCCACCATAACAAACATACAGCTAACAAAACAAACAAGCAAGCAAACAAGCAGCACACTTCACCTGAAACTCTTCCCACAGTCTAAAGCCTAAATAATTATGCCAATATTAATAGCATTCACAAGTTGTTTCCAAAAAAGAGAAGAAATTGGCCCTGAAAAGACGAAATGATGTAACTGATCTGAAAAAGGAAGGGAGAATGTTCCAGTCGGACATAGCTTTGTATCGAAAGGACCTAAGGCCGCTTTCTGTTACAACTCTAGGAACAAAAAAATATTCTGATACATGTGACGAAGTGAATATGAAGAGGTAAATGGAACAAAAAACTGCTTTAAATAAGAGGGAAACTAAAATAAACACATTTAAAAAGAAACAAATACCAATGAGACTGTCTGCGGAACTTAGGTTGAAGCAAACCAAAAGTTTCATATAATATGCAATGATGGGTTCTATAGGGACATCGTAAAACAAATTTACACAAAGAATTGAAGACAATATTTAAAGGTTTTCAATTATTCATTCATTCATTTTCTTTTCGGCTTAGTCCCTTTATTAATCCGGGGTCGCCACAGCGGATTGAACCGCCAACTTATCCAGCATTTGTTTTACGCAGCGGATGCCCTTCCAGCCACAACCCATCTCTGGGAAACACATCCATACATTCTCATTCACACACATACACTATGGACAATTTAGCTTACCCAATTCACCTGTACCGCATATCTTTGGACTGTGGGGGAAACCGGAGCACCCGGAGGAAACCCACGCAACCACGGGGAGAACATGCAAACTCCACACAGAAATGTCAACTGGCCCAGCCGGGGATCGAACCAGCGACCTTCTTGCTGTGAGGCGAACGTGCTACTCACTACGCCACCGTGGCGCCCGGTTTTCAATTAATAATATTAATAATAATAAGCCACAGTAAACTGTAAATACACCTGCAATAATAGCAGTAATTGCCTATAACATTACAACAATTATTAAAGCATATAATTATAATTAAATCACAAGGCTGCCATTTACTATCAGGCAGTTTTGTCAAGACATTAATTCACAGTCATTTCTCTGCATCATAACGTTTCATTTGAAGACTAAATTAGCATAGATGTAACAGCTTACCTCTTTTAAAAATGTTGTGATAGGAAGTAAACACAGCTCCATGAACATGCTACTGTAGTCCGCTGTGAAGGTTTCACAGCTGCTGGTCTTTCTCCTTCAACGCAGTGAACCCACACACACACAAACAGACACACACAGTTGACATTTATTATCATGCAGTGCCCAGGAGGAGCAAAACACCTTTAGGTCACTGCAAACACTGATGTGCTAACATTTATTTAGAAATTAATTAGCATTTTCATTTCAAGACAAATGGGTTCTGATGGTTTTGTTTTTATAGCACACAATAATTAGTGTTACTATTAACTCTACTGCTTTGGTTTGTGGTGTATAATACTCAATTCAATTGGAGATTGTTTGTTTAGTGCTTTTCACAATAATTATCAATCCTATTATCGTACTAGGGGCGCCACGGTGGTGTAGTGAGTAGCACGTTCGCCTCACAGCAAGAAGGTCGCTGGTTCGATCCCCGGCTGGGCCAGTTGGCATTTCTGTGTGGAGTTTGCATGTTCTCCCCGTGGTTGCGTGGGTTTCCTCCGGGTGCTCCGGTTTCCCCCACAGTCCAAAGACATGCGGTACAGGTGAATTGGGTAAGCTAAATTGTCCATAGTGTATGTGTGTGAATGAGAATGTATGAATGTGTTTCCCAGAGATGGGTTGTGGCTGGAAGGGCATCCGCTGCGTAAAACAAATGCTGGATAAGTTGGCGGTTCATTCTGCTGTGGCGACCCCGGATTAATAAAGGGACTGAGTCGAAAAGAAAATGAATGAATGAATGAATTATCGTACTATTAAAGCACAGAACATGTAAAGTGTTCTCCCCATACAGTGAGAGAAAGCGCTTAAGTTTTAAATTTAGCAATTTGACTACATTGTTCAAAATATTTCTTGATTCACAGGTGTATTTATGTGCATGAATTGCATTAAGGGACCTTAAAATCTGCTGTTATAGTCACTATTTCCAACTTTTCCACATCTAAAGATGTTGTAGGAAAGGTTAATGTCAGGATTTTGCCCTATGTTATTTTAGTATTCCCTTGTAATGTTTTTCCTTTACCACTAAATGTCCTCATTTTGTCTTTTCTCTCTTTTTTGTATCTGCAATCACAGTTATTGACTTCACATGTGCCTTGTTTAGTTGTCTGTGTTTAAGTAGCTTCAGGTTAGGGATTCGTTGCTCGATTATTGTGGTTCCAAGCCTGTCACACACTGAAAAAAATGATTCAATGCTGTTTCCTTGGGTTTACTCAATTTTTTTACGTTAAGTGGCTGTAAACAATTTATTTGGGCTGAATTTAAACAAACAAATTACATTTAATAATGTTCAACTTAATTTGTTTGTTTAAATTCAGCCCAAATAAATTGTTTACAGCCGCTTGACGTAAAAAAATTAAGTAAACCCAAGGAAACAGCATTGAATCATTTTTTTCAGTGCACTTGGTTTTTGAGCTTGCTCCTCTTGCATCAGTGATTCTTTAGAGTTTTGTGGATTTTTTTTCTGTTCTGAAGTTTTTTGGCTATTTGTGGTGTTGATGTTTTTTGGAAACCAAAGTTCTAAGTTTTGTTAACCTTTTTTGCTGTTAATAAACCTCCACAAGGAATCAAGAAGCGTCTCATTTGCACTCTGTGCGTCACACACCGGAGACCCGGATTCTATTCCAGAGTCTGACAGTATCCCATAATGCAATTGAAAACAGGGCCGTGCACAGGGGGGTGGCTAGAGCCACTGCCCCTCTGCCCTCGTTGGCTGAGGTGCCCCTCTCAGGCCCCGTTTACACTAGTGCATTTTCGTTTTAAAACGCTTAAGTTTTGCTACGGTTACGCCATCCGTCCACACTACGCCAGAGTTTTCGAGCCGCGAAAATGGAGCGTTTTGGAAACGCTGGAAAGGCTGTTTTCATTCTAAAACGTTGCTGCTGCGTCTCAGTGTGGATGGAGGGAAACGGAGACGTCTGAAAACAGAGGCGTGGCTGCTGAGATTTGCTACTTAATTGGGGCTTTGGGTCATTGCGTATCCTTTCTCTATTCGTCAAGCACACGTGGCTATAACGACACCGGCAGACGGCAGACCAGTCTTCACTGTAAACACTGTATTTTCGATAGCCATGGATGTTTTATATTCATTTGTTACTTTAAGTAACAACTCGACCTCGTCGTCTGTCCTCAAAAAGACCTCTCTTGCTTTCTTTACCATCGCGTTCATCGTTCAACCAGCGTTTGTTGACTAACAATAACCAAATGCCGAGCGAGACACTTGAATATACTTGAACGCGCATGCCCAGAGTGCGCGAATGGTCACGTGATATATGTTTCTGGTGGAGATCTGTTGAGAGACGCTGGGTGAAACGCTAGTGTGGACACGGATCGTTTTCATGCTAAAATGCTGTTTTAAAACTAAAACACACTAGTGTAAACGGGGCCTCAGCCTGTACCCCCTCCCTCCTCCTCCAACGCGTCCGTGTCCCCGCCCCTGGCTGCTCAGTTAGCGCTTTGCTAAACATCCACTGATTCCGTTAATCCACTCCATGTTTTACCACCCGCTCCGTAGTCTGCAGCGTCACTCACACAATGCATTGCAAGGTCTCATTACAATCCACATTGCAGTCAGTAGGGATGGGTATCGTTAAGGTTTTAACGGTATTACTACTTTTATCGATACCACTTATCGGTTCGGTACTTTAACGGTTCTCTTATCTGTACTTTTTGTATGTTTTTTTTTCATAAAAAATAAAAAAATCACAAACGAATTGAACAGAATTAGCAGCACTTTGTTTTATAATTACGTTTTTAATGTAAAATAAAACAAAATCAATTATTGTAAAACAAATGTTTTCCTGTAAAAGAATGTACAACTTGCTAAATATCCACATTACTAGAATTTGAATGTCTAATCAAAAACAGATCTAATATAAATAACAATTTTTCTATTATAAATAACATTTATTTTTATAACAACTGGAAAATTTGTATTAGCAAGAACCCACCCAATTAGTGCCCCCTTTTTTTGGTTTGGGCCACTGCCCCTCAAAATGTCTGCGCACAGCCCTGATTGAAAGCATAAATAAACGGGGAAAACATGAATTACTTAATACTAAACTGTTAATTAACAGATTTTGAAAGTGTATTCATTAAAGGGACAGTTCACCCAAAAATGAAAATTAGCAATGATTTACTCACCCTCAAGGCATCATATAGGACAGGTAAATCACTTTCTTCTTTCAGTCGAATAAAAAAATGGCTCATTTGAGCTCTAGAAAGCTGAAAACATATCCTCTAAACGCATCCATCCATCTTAAAAAGTTCCTCACATGGCTCTGGAGGTGAATAAAGTGAATCTTGACGGTTCTAATGTGTATTGTCTCTGTTGTTGAAGCGCTTTGGGTTTTAGAAATATGCACTATGAATAAAATGTATTATTATTATTAAAGGTGTAGCAAATTGGTACACTTTTGTGCAAACCGTACAACTTGATAAACAGTTTTTTCATGCTCGGTTGTTATTAAAAACATAATATATACGGCAACACTGGATTTGGTGATGATTTTAATTGTAATTATGAAGTCTTCAACTGGGGTAATGAGTGAATATAATTATTCCTAAAAGAAATCTAAAGTCTGCATTATAAAAGAAAGTTGGGTAAAATATGGACAAACCCAAAGTTGGGTTAACTTTTTCAATTAAATTTAAACGACACTTTTTAACCCAATAGTAAAATCTGTCCATGTTTAACCCAACTTTGATCCATTTTAAAAAAATAAATCACCAAATCTCAAAATATGAATGATGCCAGCATGTTATTATTGCAATTTGAGAGGTCAAAAAAGGTCTTAAAAGTTAGCATAGTTATAACACATCTGAAATTAATGATTTAATCTACATTAAATAATTAATAATTATAAATAGGTTTTGTATACAGTTATAATTATGTTTAAAATAATAGGTGTCTATTCTATTTAAAGGTTCATTTCAATGACACTAAAAGTGATAAAATATTGATTTTGTATTTTAGTTCATTTTTATGGTGCCTCAAAATAGCAACTGAGTACACTTAGACCAACTTAAGAAGTAAGTTGGTGGTCTTCACTGGGAAGTAATATGGTCGCCCACAGTAGCAAAGCAGGGCTGCGCCCAGTCAATACCTGTATGGGAGACCATAAGGGAAAGCTAGGACGTGGTGTAGCTGACGCCAGCAGGGGGCGCTAAACCTGCGTTCTGTGTGAGTCCTAAAGCCCCAGTTTATTGCCCCCAGCACTGTCTTTCAGATGACACGTTAAACCGAGGTCCAGACTCTCTTCAAAAAATCCCAGGATGTTCTTCAAAAAAAAAAAAAAAAAAAAAAGTAGGGGTTTAACTCCGGCGTCCTGGCCAATTTTGCCCACTGGAACTCTGTCCATCATGGCCTCCTCATTATCCCCATATCATAATTGGCTTCATCACTCTGTCTTCTCTCCACCAATCAGCTGGTGTGCAGTGTGCGGTCTGGCGCAATATGACTGCAGTTGCGTCATCCAGGTGGATGCTGCACACTGGAGTTGGATGAAGAGAACCCCCCATTGTGTAAAGCGCTTTGAGTGTCCAGAAAAGTGCTATCTACTGTAAATGTAAGCAATTATTAAAGGTTCAAGAAACCCTTGAGTACCTTTTTCGAAGTTTAACCAGATTTGTGTGTGTTAAGCATCAGTTAAGACAGCGTTGTGAGACCCAATGACTGGGTGAGATCACCGGGCGTACGTGTTTGTTTCCATGATCCACAGGGTTTGTTGCATGTTATTCATCCTGATGCTGTCAGGGCCGGCATTTTTGTCAGGAGAAATGTACAAGAACTGGAGAATGGCGGACTTTGTCTTTTATTAGTGGAGTTCCATTCAGACACAGCCTATATCGGTGCTGCAAATGTTTAAAATGCCCCAGATTTTTATAGTTATTTCATTTATTTATTCTGATGAGGTAAATTAATATATATATATATTTATATATTTTTAAAAAATATATATATATAATATATATATATATATATATTTTTTTGTTCCTACGGGTTTATGTTCCTAAAAAATCTATAAAAACTAAGTATAAACAAAAAATAATAATAATGATAAATTAGAATTTAAAAAAAAAAGAATAATCCTCCAGATTACCAGCAGGGTTAATGGTTGGAACAGACAGGGAAAGAGACCTGCTGCACTGCTGTCCACTGTGTCTGCATTCAGACCCGGGGACTGAGGAGGAGAGAAGTCCTCCTCATTTATAGTGTTTATATAAACACCATTATCTTTATGATGGTAGAACAAATTGTGGTTATATGTATATGAAATTACGAATAACAAATGCAGCAGGACATTAAATTACTGTTTATTTATTTGCATTTTAGCTTAGTAAACTTTAAAATCGTCTCATTTTGTGAGCCAACTAACAACAATTGTTCACTCCCCTCCTTCTTCCTGCTCTGCCGGCCACGCCCACTCCTCCATCTCGGAGCATCTTTTGAAATTTTTCTGAGGTAGACTTGACCTGAAATAGGGGGGTTTCATGGCCTTTCAAGTACTAAAGAACATTATTTTGTATATTTTATACAATTATTAAATAGTACATTATGAAAGTGCACTAAAAGTGTACTTAAAGTGCACTTTAACGAAGGAGAATTAAGATTTCCATATATTTACTTTTGAGCACTTAAAGCGTGTTTCTTACGTCCAGGAATAAAAACTCTAGACTTTATTAAAACACATGTCTTTACTGCAGTCTGTAGTGAAAACAAATCATACCAACAACAGCTTGGTTTCAGCTAGAGATATACAACAGACTACAGCATGACCATGGAAAAAAGGTCTGCGATTTCATACAAAAAGATGTTAGCAATCATATGCCTAATGACAATTATAATGAACGGTATAAAAGGGAGACAAATTCAGCACTTGCTATGGGGAGTCTTGTAAATTTGTCTTTTCTTCAATGGCCTGTTTGATGATTTCAGCCAGCTTCAAGCGGTCGACTCTGTCGGAAAAAGATCTACCTGTGAAGAAACGAAAAGAAAACAAAACTGATTGAAATTGTGCAATTATGCAATTAATTTGTAAATTAGTCATACTTATTTACACGGCTCTTATCAGTGTCAACAATTCATTTGACAAACATTATATTTAACCTGACACAATTGGCATTTTCTGTGTTTAGCATTTTAAGCATTTATTGCTCATAGTATATCACGTTCTTAAAAGAAATTAAAAAACGATAAATAAAAAGACAAAGACTTCATTTAGGCAGAATCAAATCCTATAAGTGGTTTTAACACTGCTTTTGCTTTCACAAAAATTCAGTATGAATAGATTCAGTATGAATGGATTCAAAAATGGTAAAATTCAACGCTCTATCTCTAGGAGAGCTGTGAAATGAGCCTATTTCGAAAAGAAATTGAGTGTTCCTTTAAAACTACCAAATTTTATTGTCAGTTCAGTCACACAGATGAATTTGCGAGTAATTCTAGTGCACAGTATAGCTTCTAGAAAATAAACCGTAGACACAAAACACTTACCATCCCAGCATAACCCATGCAATCCATCTCGGAGAAGTTGGCAATCACGATTCAAGCGCCAAGCTTCATGCATTACTTCATTTAGCTTTTCGTCATCACTGTCACCTGTGATATCATAAAGAGACAGCATCATAGTTTATCCCTGCAGACATTTTCTAGGAAAGCTACAAATCACTGAGAACTGTTTCTAGACGAGTTGATGTTGTTTAGTTAACTAGCCTAGATCGCCGTCTGCTGTTCAAAACTAGCTTAGAGCATCATCTGCTGTTTAAAACTAGCCTAGAGCGCCGTCTGCTGTTCAAAACTAGCCTAGAGCATCATCTGCTGTTAAAAACTAGCTTAGAGCACCATCTGCTGTTAAAAACTAGCATAGAGCATGATCTGCTGTTAAAAACTAGCCTAGAACGCCATCTGCAGTTAAAAACTA
>CAIGQQ010033701.1:5129949-5146767 GCA_903798035.1 Danio albolineatus
AATGTAACAGAAGGTAATAACGTTACATATTTATCAGCAAAAAAAATTCGGCAGACAGTCAGTCATTGAATGGAAACACTGTTAAATGTATTATGAAAATAAAAAATAAAATGATTTATAAACGTTATGTTCATCTTTTTGAGTGATAATGTAACTTTACAGAAAATCATATCTTAACCACAAAACATTTTTTTGATAACTTACTGACTAGTCATTAAATGTAAACAATAAAAGTAACAAAATACTGTATAATTTAGCTTACATAGGATAAAGATAATTTGTAAATGTTATGTTTATCTTTTTGATTAGCAGTCGGGAGACTTCGGTGATAATGTAACATACGTTACAGAAAGTAATAACGTTACATATTTATCAGCAAAAAAAATTTGGGCAGACATACAGTCATTGAATGGAAATACTGTTAAAAGTATTATTAAAAATATAGAACAAACTGTTTTTTAAATAGTATGTTCATCTTTTTGATTAGCAGTAGTGTTATTTGAGTGATAATGTAACTTTACGAAAAATAATAATGTCACCGCAAAACATTTTTTAATAACTTAATGACTGTCTAATGACTTTGCAATTTAGCTTACAAAAAATAAACTGATTTATAAATGTTATGTTCATCTTTTTGATGTGCAGTCGTGTAATTTGAAATTTGAGTGATAATGTAACTTTACAGATATTAATAACGTTACCGAAAAACATTTATTCACTAACTTACTGACTGTCGGTCATTAAATGTAAAGGCTGATAAAAGAAGTAACAAAAATACTGTACAATTAAGCTTACATAGCATAAAGATTATTTGTAAATGTTACGTTTATTTTTTCGATCAGCAGTCGTGATGCTTCGGTAATAATGTAACGTTACATATATCAACAAAACATTTTAGGGCATACACTCAGTCATTAAAAGGAAACACTGTTAAAAGTTTTATAAACATAAAAAATAAAATGCTTTATAAAAGTTATGTTCATCTTTTTGATGTGCAGTCGTGTGATTTGAGTGATAATGTAACAAATAATAACTTTACCAGAAAACCTTTTTTTCACTAACTTACTGACTGTCAGTCATTAAATGTAAACAATAAAAGTAACAAAATACTGTACAATTTAGCTTACATAGGATAAAGATTATTCGTAAATGTTTATCTTTTTGATTAGCAGTTGTGAGACTTCAGTGATAATGTAACAGAAGGTAATAACGTTACATATTTATCAGCAAAAAAAATTCGGCAGTCAGTCATTGAATGGAAACACTGTTAAAAGTATTATAAAAATAAAAAGATTTATAAATGTTATGTTCATCTTTTTGAGTGATAATGTAACTTCACAGAAAATCGTAACTTAACCACAAAACATTTTTTTGATAACTTACTGACTAGTCATTAAATGTAAACAATAAAAGTAACAAAATACTGTATAATTTAGCTTACATAGGATAAAGATAATTTGTAAATGTTATGTTTATTTTTCTGATTAGCAGTGAGACTTCGGTGATAATGTAACATACGTTACAGAAAGTAATAACGTTACATATTTATCAGCAAAAAAAATTTGGGCAGACAGTCAGTCATTGAATGGAAATACTGTTAAAAGTATTATTAAAAATATAGAACAAACTGATTTTTAAATAGTATGTTCATCTTTTTGATTAGCAGTAGTGTTATTTGAGTGATAATGTAACTACAGAAAATAACAACGTTACTTATCCGCAAAACATTTTTTGGGGTAACTTATTGTCAGTTATTAAATGGAAACACTGCTAAAAGTTGTAACAAAATCACTTTATAACAGCTTTATTTACCTTAATGAACCTGTCCACGGTGCTGTCTTCAGTCATGATGTTTCCAGTAACGTTACTCTCCACTTCTCGGCTTCAGTAACGTTACAGGTGCAAATCTTACCCAAAATCTTGCAGTTCAACAGAGTTTAAGCGCTAAGATGTCGTTTCGTGTTTATTTTCCATGCTGTCCGATGAACTTTGAACACCAGCGCTGTTCTTTGTCCGCCGCGTAGCTGGCATTAAACGCAAAAACACTACTGTCAAACTCCACAAGACAGTAGGAAAGAAAAAATAAAGACGTTTCTGAGGCTACACGAGCTCGGCTAACATGCGTTTCACAGTCAAAACGCACAGATTAGCCACAGTGGAGGTTTCTAATCCTCCTAACAGTATCTGCAGTACATTGTTATTAAAATATGAGTAGGAAAAGCGATGAAGAAGAATAAGAAAGTCATAATTCCTCCCCTCCTCGTCTGATGTCTCTGTGAGGAGCTGCTAGCTTTGAAGCTCGATGCTAATTCTTGCGCTCATTGTATTAACGTTAAGCGCGCGCACGATGGCTGTGATTGTGTGTATTTTTTTTGCTGGTCTGTCCAGACTTAATTGTTGTGTTAAAGCACCATAGAGAGCGAACTGTATAGTAGATTTATTTGCTAAGGTGCTAGTGCTACCTTTGATCCAAAGCTGAGGAGGATTGTTCTTCTGTAAAACACGCCACATTCTGCGATACACGACCCGGGCGCAGTCCGCCACCTAATGCAGAGGAGCTCAGTCCACTACAACACTAATTACATGAGGTAAAGTTGGTTTTATATTCGGACATTTGTTCGTTTTTATAACATTGACAATTTGTGACACAGTCTCTTTGCTGTTTAGCACGTTACTTTGAATATTCGGTCTGAAAAAAAGATGCAAGTATGACTTCCAAACAACATTAGCACAGTGTAATTGACTAAACAATGATATACTTTGATAGTTATTGGCTGCTAATGTGATTTTCCTATTTAGAATTTGCAAAGAATGCTTTTGTGAAATTATGTTATTAAGGAGAAAGTCCAAATGTTTGCCAACTTTATCTCAATACTCTTTAAAATACATCAAGTCTCTGTTGAGTTACTGATTTAGTGTGCTAAACGGTTCTTAATATTGTTAATATAATGTGTAGTGTGTGTTGATTACAATGGTCAATTTTTTTTGTCTGTTTGTCAATATTTATAATATGTAAAATTGTTTTTTAGTGTGGTTTAATTATTTCATACCACATAACAAATACTACAGTAATTTATAGTATAGGCGCCACAGTGGCCTAGTGGGTAGCACGTTCGCCTCACAGCAAGAAGGTCGCTGGTTCGAGCCTCAGCTGGGTCAGTTGGCATTTCTGTGTGGAGTTTGCATGTTCTCCCTGTGGTTGTGTGGGTTTCCTCCGAGTGCTCCGGTTTCCCCCACAGGTTCAAAGACATGCGGTATAGGTGAATTGGGTAAGCTAAATTGTCCGTAGTGTATGAGTGTGAATGAGTGTGTGTATGGATGTTTCCCAGAGATGGGTTGCAGCTGGAAGTGCATTCACTGTGTAAAATATATGCTGGATAAGTTGGCGGTTCATTCCGCTGTGGCGACCCCGGATTAATAAAGGGACTAAGCCGACAAGAAAATGAATGAATTTATAGTATAGTGTTTTTGAACCATACTATTGTAAAGTAGCTATCTGGTAGTTGCTACTGTATGGTAATACAAATATAGTAATGTAAATAAAATTAATACTACATATTCTCTAAGTAGGGTATCTTATACTACAATTCACCACAGGTTACTGTAGTAAAGACTGAAGTATACTACAATATTTATTACTGTTTATCTGTTTATACTATACTACAATATTTATTACTGTTTATCTGTTTATACTATACTATACTATACTATACTATACTATACTATACTATACTATACTATACTATACTATACACTATTAATACTATAAGAGTTTATTTTTACAATATATACACTTTACTATAATATGGTTTATTAAAACACTATGGTATTTATTATAAATGACTATGGTATTTTTATGTGGGATACTTGATAAAAACATTTCTGCACCATAAATAAATTCTTTCTTTTATTCATTTTCTTTTCGGCTTAGTTCCTTTATTAATCAGTGGTCGCCACAGCATAATGAACCGCCAACTTATCCACAAACTGTATGTTTTACACAGCGGATGCTCTTCCAGCTGCAACCCATCACTGGGAATCCATACACACACATATACTACGAACAATTTAGCCTACCCAATTCACCAATAGCGCATGTGTTTGGACAGTGGGGCAAACCGGAGCACCCAGAGGAAACCCACACCAACACGGGGAGAACATGCAAACTTCACGCAGGAATGCCTATCGACCCAGCCAAGGCTCGAACCAGCGACCTTCTTGCTGTGAGGTGACAGTGCTATCCACTGCACCACCCCGCAGCCCCATAAATAAATTTATAGACTAAATTAATTCACATTTCAGTCAAACAAGATTCACAAAAATGTGTTTAACACAAATGTATTAATTTAACAGAACTTATTAATTTAAATGAACAGAATGACATGTATTGTTAATTATATCATAATTAACATATACACATGACATGGTATTCCAACGAAAAATATATACAGATATATATAAATTGGTAAATGTTGGTTTTATAATTGGTGTCACTAGTGAAAACATGAAAACAATATGTAGAATATTCATGAAATTAATATGAAAAGCATTCATTCATTTATATTTTTACATTTTATGCATAATTAAATAAGAATTGGCTCTGATGTTTTTATACTATTATTGTCACAAATAGGCTACACTGTTTTTTGATTTTTTACATGTCCTATTATTTAAAGAAAAAAATTAATCATTACATAATAACCACCAAAACATAATCAAGTCACGATGTTAATATTAGATTTGAATTTATTATGTATATTATGACAAAACATCATTAGAAAAGGACAAGCATTTACATGCATCAAAAATAATGAAATAAAAATGAAACAAAACCACGTGTATTACATAAATCAGCTAATACGTTCAATTAATTGTGGTGATTATGCTGTTCATATAAAGCCTGAATTAAGCAGAATAAAATCAAATCAATTTTATAAGTAAGCACTGTTAGACCTTTACTTTTTACATTCAAAACCTATGTTTTTCTACACATTACCACATTATTCTTATTTCTTAATGTGGCAATTCATAACTAAACAGCATCTTCTTTAATTGCTCCATTTATGAAGTTTTCTGAGGAACCTTAATTGTAACCTGTGAAAGAAATACAACAAAGAGCATTAAGATATTAGTCATCCCCCACACGTTTATTATGCGTTTCAAATTATTATTTTAGCAACTATTTCATTATCAGAATTTATCAGTCATAAGGGCACATTTTTCTGAAACTATTATAATCTAAGTTGTCCAAATAAAGTGTTTAGCAATACAAATGACTAATCATAATTTTCATATATTTATGGTTGAAAATGTACAAAACACCTTCATAAAACTTGACCTTTACTTCATATTATAATGATCTCAGCATAAAAGAATAATCAATCATTTTGACCCATACAATGGATTTTTGGCTACTGCCTGAAATATACCTATACAACATAAATCAGGGTCACACAATCTATATTAAATATAAATATTTTATCTATATTTTCCATCAGACATTACCAGCAAGGTAAAAGAGATCTTTGATTCATTAGGGGCATTGGGTTTTTCGCATAACCATCACCAATGCTTTTTGTCTAGACGAGTGTTTCTCAACTGGTGGGTCGTGACCCAAAAGTGGGTCGCAAGAACATTTTCAGTGGGTCGCGGAGTGTGTGGTCAAAAAAACAACAAAAGTTAAATTTTTAACTTGTTTTGCGTATACCGGACTTTTATTTTGAAATGCACGCACGACAACTGATCCCTTTGGAATCAACGTGGAAAGCGGCATGTTGCCGACCAACATAGAGAGTGAAGCTGTCGTGATAAGACGCTGAAACAGAAATTCAGTGAAGTGCGATCAAACCCATCCCATTCAGAACTACGTATTTGTATGAAAGTGGCTTCTCTTCCTTGGTGCAGCTTGAGTCAAAGCAGAGGAACAGGTTGTACATAGAGCACGATCTTAGGGTAGCACTGTCTACCATCACCCCTGACTTGAAACTCTTATCACATCAGTAAAGCACATCCTCAGTTTTCTCATTATCTTCCCAAATTACTGTTAAGTAAAACAGATGTTAATAACTGCTGTCATATTAGATGTAAAAATGGTTATGATTATTTTAATCATTTTACAATGTGCTGGTTTGTTCTGTTCAACAGGATCAGTGTTCATGTTTTATTAACAGTTCAGTTTTATTTACGGTAACAACCTTTCCTCACCCTAACCGCTGTTTACAGTGTTTGTCGCTTTTACTTTTTAATATTTATATAATTTGACACATTTTGTTAAATGTCAGCAATAAAATATTGTTTATTTGTAAGTCTTGCTGATTTTCTCATGATTTTTCTTTCACTACTTGTGAATGTTAACAAATAAATACAAATGAATTATAATTCCTAAAATTATATTACAGTTCCTAAAAATTTGGGTCGTGGCTTGATGACCATGTAAAAATGTGGGTCCCGTGGCCAAACCAGTTGAGAACCACTGGTCTAGACCAATCATATGCATTGTGGCTTAAGGCCAAACCACAGAGCCTCAGTGATTAAAGAGTGTGTTGTACATACAGTATGTTACACCATGTCGTCACCTCTACACTGGCTCTAATGGCCCGTTTCCACTGACTGGTACAGTACGGTACGGGTCACCTTTATCACGCTTGCATTTCCCCTGCCAAAGGGTACCATTCTGGTAGGCGTGTTTTACGCTTGTGCCGTAACTTCATAGGCGTGGTGTATACCAGACGATAGCGATTGACGTAATTCTCATGCACGAAGACACCTCCATGACCCGTCTACACACACACACCATTCCACGTCTTGTTTCTTCATGGGTGACAATACCTTATCTTAACATCATATTCACGGAATGACAGAGAATTACACTCTGTCTCCTTCTGATACACACACACACTTGTATATGTGGTTTATGAGGACTCTGCATTGGTTTAATGTATATTAAACTGCAAAAAACAGCCTTACCCTACCCCTAAACCCATCCCTCACAGAAAACCTGTGGCAACATTTAAATGATATAAGATCCCATATGATTTTTTTCCTCTTTCTTTTTATTTCTTTTTTGTGCCTTTGGTATTGTTATTTGTGTAAGTTGTGTGTTGGAATATCAAAAAATCTAATAAACAAAATTGTAAAAAAAGCAAAAAAATGCAATAAACAAACATGCATGTAAAACACTTTCACATTTGAACAAACAATAAAAAAAATCTAGTTTAACCTAAGCACTTAACGACTCTGGAAAACCCCTTTGCACAAACAAAAATGACAGATAAACTATGAAAATATCAGTTTGACAAAAATAAGAGCATTTAGATTAATCAATGTTTTATTATATGATGGACAAACCTTACCGTTTTGACCTCAGTGTAGATCTCCAGTCCATATTCGCCCAACTCACGACCAATTCCTGATGCTTTGTAGCCTCCAAACGGAGCCTGAACTCCGAACACGTTATAGCAGTTAATCCTAATGAAATAAAACAAGTGTAATATGTGAATATGTGAATGGATTTCAACATCAGTAATCTCTGATATTGCCTCAAAATATTGTAATTACCACACAGTCCCAGCACGCAGGCCGTGGGAAATATAATTGGCCTTGTCGATGTCTTGGGTGAAAACAGCACCGGCGAGGCCATATTTGCTGTCGTTGGCTCTCTCAATCACTTCCTCCAAAGATCTGAACTTCAGAATTTGCATTACAGGCCCGAAGATCTGACAGGAAAACCAAACAACATCATTTAATACATGTGAGAGTCACAGTAAATCTAACAATGCATGTGTTCAGCGTGTGCTGCATGCTAATAAATGGAGTATTCTTTGAAAAAGCTGCACAATTATGCTAACACACACATAAATAAATGAATTATCCTCTGGTCTTCAGTGAGAGCTCAAAGTTAATCTTGAAATGAGTGTAAAATGAGGTTGTTTCCTCGATAACATGTTAAAAAGTGAGCTCCACACCTCCTCGCGAGCGATTGTCATGTCATCCTTGACGTCCCCGAAGACTGTGGGCTGAATGAAGTATCCGCGCTCGGCGGCTGGAGCTCCTCCACACATCAGCTTGGCTCCTTCCCGCTTCCCGCTGCTGATGTAGCCCAGAACCTTCTTGAACTGATCCTTATTCACCTTCAGTGAAGATCAGAAATACACTAATAGATCAATTTGATGATTATTGAGTGATCCACGTGTTTGTAACACACATGTGCTCTTACATTGTGAAATTTTTAGTTGAATCCAATGAACTTTTCTTGTCATCTCAACTTATATCGATCAAACTGACTAAAAACATTAAGTTAAACTTTGCATAACTTAAAAAAATTTAGTTGACACCTGATTAACTTATTAAAGTAAGTTTGTTAATGAATATAACAATTGTTTTTTACAGTGTATGAGCTTTTCAAACCTCATCAACCCACAATAAAGCATGCTAAAAATGAACTGTAAATACCAGGATGAGTAACATCGAACGGTATTAGAACCGAAAATGAAAATGACAATGCCCAATTATCAATTAAAGTCTTATAAATTTATTAACAACAAATTCGATGACAACCAACAAATATAATACAACATTTCCACCATAGTAAAAAAACATTAACACAAGCAAAAAAGAATTACCATGAATAAAAGCCCAGTATGTGATTTTCGCCACTAGAGGGCGAGTATTCACAACCAACAAAGGCATAGGTTGGTTTTTAGAAAGCCAAACCTGAAATAAAGTGTGTGTGTGTGTGTGTGTGACATCATTAGCATGAACACACTGTGGCGAGGGGGCAGGGCTGGGAG
Organism: Danio albolineatus; assembly: GCA_903798035.1. Lineage (NCBI taxonomy): Eukaryota > Metazoa > Chordata > Actinopteri > Cypriniformes > Danionidae > Danio > Danio albolineatus. The sequence goes on from CAIGQQ010033701.1 coordinate 5,138,739, forward strand.
CTGTGGGAACGAAACGGAATCCCACGGAAGCAGCTCTGGACTTTAAGAGAAGGAACGATGGCAGAGGAGGACGAGAGAGGACCGGGCCCAAACGCTTTTATTTTTACTTTCAGGTTGAAGGCAGTCTCAGTGAGTCCGCCGTCTGTTTGTTTTATTTTTTATAAAAAAATATTTAAAAGTTTATCGGTTCTCTGCCTCCTTCCTGATGGCCAGGTGGCCAGCTATAATCATTATATTGGTGCCAAAACCCTGGAAGCAGAAGAAACTTTGCTGCCAGAATGTCCACTCCATCTTCTAGCCTTCATCTTCTATGTGCGGAAGTCATCCACACACTCATGGTTCTCCACAGAGAACAACATCACGTGTTGGTGGAGCTGAAGAAAGATCTCCAACAACAGTTCCAAGTCCTCGTGGAGACCCAGCGGGAGGACCGTGAGTTAATCCGGAGTCTGCTGGCCCAGGAGATCCGGCCCGCTCCGACATGGTGCCGCCCACCCTCCCATCACTTTACAGAAAATGGCGCCGGAGGACGACACGGAAGCGTTCCTTGATCTCACCGAGTGGCCAGTACGAGTCATACCGCTGCTATCAGGCAAAGCCCAGATCTTTGGAATACCGGAATCTCAGAATCTCCTGGAGTACGCTCACCTGTAGCGAGCCATTCTCCAGCGGGCCGGCCGCAACCCGGAGAGAGCAACGACACACACACACACACACACACACACAGAGAGAGAGAGAGAGAGAGATACATGTGTTGTGCTGTAATACAAATAAAAACATTTGCTTACCTGAATCGCCGACCCTGTGTTCTTCTTCCCACAACAACAATAAACAATATTACACACACAGCTCACGCTCCGAGCACTAGTTAAAAATGCTCATTTCTTTGGATTTGTACCTGCGGGCCCTGCTCTGTGTTCAAGTCAAAGGGATCTCCCACAATCCTCTTCTTTGCTCTCTCCACACTTCGCTCCACAAACTCATCGTAGATGCTCTCCTGTACAAAAGTGCGAGTGCCTGCGCAGCAGCACTGGCCTTGGTTGAAGAACAGGGCAGAATGGGCCTGCTCCACTGCTTCTTCCACTGCAAATGCAAAGATAATTCACTCATTCATTCATTCATTTTCTTTTCGGCTTAGTCCCTTTATTAATCCGGGGTCGCCACAGCGGAATGAACCGCCAACTTATCCAGCATTTGTTTTACGCAGCGGATGCCCTTCCAGCCACAACCCATCTCTGGGAAACACATCCATACAGTCTCATTCACACACATACACTACGGACAATTTAGCTTACCCAATTCACCTGTACCACATGTCTTTGGACTGTGGGGGAAACCGGAGCACCCGGAGGAAACCCCCGCAACCACGGGGAGAACATGCAAACTCCACACAGAAATGCCAACTGGCCTAGCCGGGGATCGAACCAGCGACCTTCTTGCTGTGAGGCGAACGTGCTAACCACTCAGCCACCGTGGCGCCCATCAAAGATAATTCAATTAGAGATATTAAAAAGACTAATCATATACTATTATAATGAGGAATAGCACATTAGAAAGTGTCATCTGCAGTGGTGTAAAGTAACTAATTACAAATACTCAAACTACTGTAATTGAGTAGTTTTTCCCAATTCTTAGTGAATTGTAATTTACTAAGTAGTTTTAAAAATGTGCACTTTTACTTTCTCTTAAGTACATTATTAGTGCAGTATCGGTACTTTTTACTCCGCTACTTTCCTTCAACCTGCAGTCACTACTTTATTATTTCTTGTCTATGGGGATTAGAGAAATCTGTCCTGTGATTCCTGTCTGATCAAATCACACATAGAAGGTAAATCACATCATAGTGAACAACCTCAAGACATGGTGATTTATAATCGCAGAAAACTGTTTAGAAGCATTAAAAGTGTTCAAGAAGATGTTTAAAATCTTTACACACATTGATCCAGAGACTGTTTAAATGCATGTCACTGATGAGAAGATGACGGATGTTTACTGTATGATGACCAAAATGGCCTTAAACACCCAGCAGGCACAAGACGTCAATATGGTGTTAGATTGCCATTGTACCCCAACATTGTGGGGACGTTGCATTCTGTTTGAAAAATGAAAATCAGGTTGACATCAGAACTCAACGTCAGTCCGACGTCAATGTCCAACGTCCAACCTAAAATCAACCAAATATCGTCTGATGATGTTACAGCTTGATGTTGTGTGGACGTTACCACTATGACATTTATCAAATGTTGGATTTTGGCTGCCATACCTGATGAATAAATGTCAGTATATGACGTCAATGTGGCGTTGGTTTAAGATGTTGGATTTTTGGTTACTTTTTACAACCTAAAATCAACAAAATGTCATTATTGGACATCAATATAACGTTGTCCTTAGACGCTGGCTAGACATTGAATTTTGGTCACCTGACATCACAACCTAAATCTAACCTAATATTAACGTCTTATGGCGTTGTGTGCCTGCTGGGCGATAACTAAACGCACTACAGAATGTTACGTTTACACACATACACAAATGACATGTAAACGCATCAGCTTTTTACAGCGTAACACTCACTACTGGCTCGCTAGTGCTGGGGGTTATGATGGTATATATCGTTAACACAGAATAAGTTGTCAACTATAATAGTTTTTTTACGCATACTGCAACTGCAAAAAAAAATAAAAAATCTGAATCGGTCATAAAAAAAAAGAGTTTATAATAATAAAAGACTGAACTCACTGTTAGCATCTGATAAGATGATGTTTGGACTCTTTCCTCCGAGCTCCAGCGAGACATTTTTTAGATTACTAGCACTCGAGGCTCGCTGGATCAGGTGACCAACCTACAGAAACACAATTAAAAGCACAATATGTTATTTTCACCCCTATTTAACAATTGCTGATGAGAGACGAGTGAGTTTTTATTATGCCACAGTCCACCGTTTCCTGTTCTTCAGCTTGTGATCATGTGGAGAAAACCAGCGCTGTTTTATACGACTAATTATATTTTAGGCTTCAGTTATAACGCTGCTCTGTGCAGTCAAATAAAACACAACATATCAAAGCCTCGCTGCTGCTTCCCTGCTTTATACAAAACCAAATCAAACATTGAGAGTGTGTGACGTCACTAGCATAAACACACAGCACACGCTCCGAACACTAGTTAAAATCGATGATTTACTTGCATTTAAACAAAATGTTTGGAATAATATAAGTAAATTCATTCTCCTTCGGCTTAGTCCCTTTATTAATCAGGGGTCGCCACAGCGGAATGAACTGCCAACTTATCCAGCATGTTTTATGCAGAGGATGCCCTTCTGGCTGTAACCCAGCACTGGGAAACACCCATACACACTCATTCACACACACTCATACACTACAACCGTTTTAGCTTATTCAATTCACCTATAGCGCATGTGTTTGGACTGTGGGGGAAACCGGAGCACCCGGAGGAAACCCACACCAACACAGGGAGAACATGCAAACTCCACAAAGAAATGTCAACTGGCCCAGCCGGGACTCGAACCAGCGACCTTCTTGCTGTGAGGTGACAGTGCTAACCACTGAGCCACCGTGATGCCAATATAAATACATAAGTCAGAAAATTATATGACACTGTTCCTGTGTTTTTTGGGATATTTTGATGAAAAGAAAATGAAAATATTGTGCCTTTAAGACTTTACATCTGACAAACTAACTGCAAACTCTCAATTTAACATTAAACTCCAGGGTCATCATAATATATATATTAAAAAAAAATGTAAATACATTTTCTTACCACACCAAAATTTAATAGCAACAACTTTCTGGCTTTCCATGTATTGAATTATGCATTATATGTGAAATTACCCCCAGTGAAAGTAGACTTTGGCATAATATTGCACAAATCATTCATTCATTCATTCATTTTCTTTTCGGCTTAGTCCCTTTATTAATCCGGGGTCGCCACAGCGCAATGAACCACCAACTTATCCAGCATATTTTTTACGCAGCGGATGCCCTTCCAGCCGCAACCCATCTCTGGGAAACATCCACACACACTCATTCACACTCATATACTACGGACAATTTAGCTCACCCAATTCACCTGTACCGCATGTCTTTGGACTGTGGGGGAAACCGGAGCACCCGGAGGAAACCCACGCAACCACAGGGAGAACATGCAAACTCCACACAGAAATGCCAACTGACCCAGCCGAGGCTCGAACCAGCGACCTTCTTGCTGTGAGGCGAACGTGCTACTCACTACGCCACCGTGGGGCCTATTGCACAAATCCCAAAATATAAACTGCTGAAGGGAAATCTCTTACATCAGTGGAGCCGGTGAAAGCCACTTTGTCCACATCCATGTGAGAAGCAATGGCAGCTCCGGCTGTGGGACCCATTCCTGGGACAATGTTGACAACACCTGCAGGAAAACCAACCTACAGAAAACATGGAAATGACAGATCTAAAATGATAAGGAATATGGTTACTTACTGAGTTATTAATGCACAGAAATACAGTGGTGTAAAGTAACTAATTACAAATACTCTGCACTACTGTAATTGAGTAGTTTATCTCAGGAATTGTAATTTACTGAGTAGTTTTAAAGATGTGGACTTTTACTTCCCCTTGAGTACATGTTTAGTGCAGTATCTGTGCTTTTACTCCACTACTGTCCTTCAATCTGCAGTCACTACTGTATTATTTCTTGTCTATGGTCATTGTCTACAGTAGAAAGATCAGTCCTGTGATTCCTGTCCAATTAAATCACACATAGAGAGTAAAACACATCATACTGAACAACCTCAAGACATGGGCGCTTTATAAACACAGCAAACCTTTGGGAAACATTAAAAATGTCCAAGAAGATGTTCAAAATCTGCACACGCAATGATCCAGAGACTGTTTATAGACTGCATGTGACTGAAGATGATGGATGTCGACTGTATGAGGACTGAAATCACCAAACAGCCTTAAACAATCACTAAATGGAACGAATGAAGAATGGAAGGAAGGGCCAAATAAAAGGAAGGACCGAACAAGGAATGGAAGGAAGGATCGAAGAACCAAATAAACGAAGGAAGGATTCAAGGAAGGACTGAACAAACTAAGGAAGGAAAGAAGGAACGAACGAACGAATGAACAAAGGACCTAATGAAGGAAGGAACAAAAATATGGAAGAAAGGATGAGCGAACAAATGAAAGGAGGAAAGAAGGAAGGACCAAATGAATAAAGGAAGAATTCAAGGAAGGACTGAACAAACTAAGGAAGGAAGAAAGGAACGAACAAACGAATAAATGAACAAAAGGACCTGATGTAGGAAGGAACAAAAATATGAACGGACGAAGGAAGGAGGGAACAAACGAATGAACGAAGGAAGGAGAGAACAAACAAATAATTGAAGGAAGGTTGGAAGGAGTGAACGAAAATAGGAAGATCCCTAAGTACACCATATGTTGTTTGTGTAGGGATGTGTAAACGTAACATTCTGTAAACGCATCAACTTTTCACAGCGTAATACTCACTACTCACTACTCTTGAGTTCTTTTAAAATGTCTACTTTTAAGGCAGGCAGTAATCTATCAGGGCCCTAATTGTGACATCGGACTGATAACGATAACATCAAAATTAGCATTTATCGGCCGGTAATGATATGGCCGCTGATATATTGTGCATCCCTAATTATTCTACTATTATAATTACCTCCAGGAGGAAAAGACCTAACCCCAGGTAGAGTTCAAGTATCTTGGGGTTTTGTTCACGAGTGAGAGAAGGATGGAGCGTGATATTGACAGGTGGATTGATGCAGCGGCAGAAGTAATGCCGTCGATGTAATGGTCGGTTGTGGTAAAGAAGGAGCTGAGCCGAAAGGCAAAGCTCTTGATTTACCAGTCAATCTACATTCCTACTTTCACTTATGGTCACGAGGTTTACGTCATCTCGGATGGCAGGGCGCACCCTTATAGATAGGGTGAGGAGCTCTGTCACCCGGGAGGAGCTCGGATTAGAGCAGCTGCTCCTCTACATTGAGAGAAGTCAGCTGAGGTGGCTCGTGCATCTGTTTCTGATGTCTCCTGGACGCCTACCTAGGGAGGGGTTCCAGGCATGTCCCACCGGGAGGAGGCCTCGGGGAAGACCCAGGACACGCTGGAGGGACTATGTCTCTCGGCTGGCCTTGGAACGCCTTGGGATGCCCCCGGAGGAGCCGGAGGAAGTATCTTGGGAGAGGGAAGTCTGGGGTTCTCTCCTAAGACTGCTGCCCCCGTGACCCGGCCACGGAAAAGTGGTAGAAAATGAATGAATAAATAATTACCTCCAGAAAAATCCTGAGCATCTGTCTGTGCTCCCAAAGAGCGTCTCACACCTCTAAAAGCCATCACATTGCCTTTATTGTGTATTATTTATTTGTGTACTTATTTATTTGTGCAACTCAGTTATTATAGAAAAAAAGACTAACAGTGGCTTCTCCTACTCCTTAAAAAAACATTTTGCTATTTGGCACCAGTTAATCAGGAAGTGATGATTTTGTTCTTATTGGTTTCTCATTGGATATAATCACTGCTTTATTAGCAAACGTTGTATGCAATATCCCAGTTTTGTGCATAAATCTTTGGATATAAACATAGTCACAATAGCTCATCAGTGCAGCAGTAGCTGAGCCATTATTGTTGCACTAAACCCCCCCGATGAACTCACATCATCACAGTGTTATTTTGCAGTTATTCAGTAGGTCTTGCGTTCACCTCTTTGATCAAACTGGCAACATACAGTGCAGTGAGCGGCGTTTGTTCTGCCACCTTCATCACCACTGTGTTTCCAGTGGCCAGAGCCGGACCCAGCTTTAATGCTTGCATCAACAGAGGGAAGTTCCACTGCACAAAGACATTGCATTAATTGTAAAATAACTGCAATACAACATTATAAAAACATTGCAAATTACATTCTAACGCATAGACTTACCGGGATAATTTGGCCACAGACTCCAATGGGCTCATGTCTTGTGTAGCAGAAGTAATTGCCATCAATAGGAATGGTTTTACCCTCCCATTTGTCTGCCCAGCCAGCATAATACCTATAAAACAAACCATACACAACAGAAACAAATATTATTATCATTTCTTACTAAAGTATCGGTGAATCGCTAACAATTTGCAATGAATAAGAGAGATATGTAACTCAAAAAGACTTCTTCAAATAAATACACCAGTTTTAACTTGGACAAAAATGCTAAATGATATTAAAATAGGCGCCACGGTGGCATAGTGGGTAGCATGTTTGCCTCACAGCAAGAAGGTCACTGGTCCAGGCCCGGTTGGGTCAGTTGGCATTTCTGTGTGGAGTTTGCATGTTCTCCCTGTGGTTGCGTGGGTTTCCTCCGGGTGCTCCGGTTTCCCCCACAAGTCCAAAAGACGTGGTATAGGTGAATTGGGTAGGCTAAATTGTCCGTAGTGTATGAGTGTGAATGAGTGTGTATGGATGTTTCCCAGTGATAGGTTGCAGCTGGAAGGGCATCCGCTGTGTAAAACATATGCTGGATAAGTTGGCGGTTCATTCCGCTGTGGCGACCCTGGGTTAATAAAGGGACTAAGCCAAAAAGAAAATGAATGAATGAATGATATTAAAATAATGCTAATATTAAAAACACACACACACACACACACTATGATAGTATAGTGTACCTCAAGCATTTGACCACCATGGGCAAGTCCACACAGAAGGAGATTGTATATGGTTTTCCATTGTCAAGAGTCTCTAGCTCCTGTTTAAAAGAAAAAGCAAATAATATTATATTACTAAATAATGTCATATTACTATTCAGGGTGACACAGTGGCACAGTGGGTAGCGCTGTAATGTAATTTAATGTAATGTGTATTTATATAGCACATTCATTGTCGTGAGTAGTGCATGCAGGGCCGGTGAGCGGTCCGTACAGGTATCTTTTGGTCACTCAATTTTGTTATAAAAATTTATTTTCTTGTGATAACGGGATTACGTTGTGATATTTTCCTCACGCAAGCATATATATATATATATATATATATATAT
>CAIGQQ010033701.1:5165755-5176483 GCA_903798035.1 Danio albolineatus
AAACACATGGTAATATTGTAGGGCAATTATTCAAGTCATTTACATACATTTAATTTATACTTAGAATCGGATTAGCATGAATGAACAAATCAAGTTATTTATTTACGTTTAACATTATTGTCGGTTTCTTCCGTATTGGTTAGGAATATCAGAAATTCAATGGTCTTTTCAATTATATTTTCAAGTTTTCCACTGCCTTAAAGTATACTATAACCTTCATATACACTACCTGACAAAAGTCTTGTCAACAATCCCAGTTGTAGGAGCAACAAATAATACCTTGACTTCTAGTTGATCATTTGGAAAAGTGGCAGAAGGTCGATTTTTCTGATGAATCATCTGTTGATCTGCATCCCAATCATCACTAATACTGCAGAAGACCTACTGGAACCAGCATGAACCAAGATTCTCATAGAAATCAGTCAAGTTTGGTGAAGGACACATCATGGTTTGGGGTTACATCCAGTATGGGGGTGTGCGAGAGATCTGCAGAGTGGATGGCAACATCAAAAGCCTGAGGTATCAAGACATTTGTGCTGCCCATTACAAACCACAGAAGAGGGCAGATTCTCCAGCAGGATAGCGCTCCTTCTCATACTTCAGCCTCCACATCAAAGCTCCTGAAAGCAAAGAAGGTCAAGCTGCTCCAAGATTGGCCAGCCCAGTCACCAGACATGAACATTATTGAGCATGTCTGCGGTAAGATAAAGGAGGAGGCATTAAAGATGAATCCAGAGAATCATGATGAACTCTGGGAGTCCTGGAGCTTTCTCTGCCATTCCAGATGACTTTATTAATGAGTTATTTGAGTCACTGCAGAGATGTGTGGATGTGAGATGTGAGATGTGTGGATGGCTCATGGGAGTCACACACAATATTAATTCTGTCTCCACTGCAGCATGACTTTTTGTGTTTTCTAAAACAAAATCTGATCTTGTTGTCATTCTAATCGCTTTACATTTTCGCGGTTGTAGCTCTCCTGTCATCTGAAGGCAGAAGGCGTCGACTGAGTGATTGACAGCTGATTTTAACCAATCCATTCGCGGTCAGTTCTAGCGCGGTGGTTCAATATAAAGAGTGCGAAGGCGGGGCAAGCATTGCAGGCTTTGTTTACTGCAGCAAGTTGACATGACAACAGTTTTAAACAGTTCCTGAGCGCTGCCTTTCAAGTGCAAAGATGCGTTTTGCGTGAATGTGTCCTAAATCAGATGACTTTATTAATGAGTTATTTGAGTCACTGCAGAGATGTGTGGATGCAGTCCTCTACGCTAATGGGAGTCATGCACAATATTAATTCGGTCTCCACTGCAGCATGACTTTATATTCTATACTGGACATTATTTCTGTTCAGTGACGAGACTTTAGTCTAAGCAGAGTCAGACCGCACTGTCCTCATTAAATCATTAATAATCAAGCCATGGTCATATTTTATTTGGGTAAAATAATCGTAATCTAGAGGCCTTTGCCCTTCATATAAACCACTTCTGATACCAAATGATCAACTAGAAGTCAAGTTATTTGTTGTTCCTAAAACTTAGATAGCCGACAAGACTTTTGTCAGGTAGTGTATACAATATCAGGTTTTTAAAATGGAGTAACTTGCAAGTGTATTTGTTTATATTGTAATAATTTACTGTATTTGTGATGTCAATGGTGGAGAATAAAGTTTCCTACTACTTTAAAATTAGCTCAAAGTCTATTAGACGGTACAGAGCACAAAGGTTGTTGACTCACAGCTAAATATGCAGCATCTCTCTCTATGCAGTCTGCTAATCTGCTCAGCAGCAGCCCACGCTGAGATGCGTCCATGCGGCGCCAGGGAGAGCCCAGCTTAAAGGCATCTCTGGCAGCCTTCACCGCTTTATCCACATCCGCCTGTGTGCAAACAAACAGACAGTCAGACACAAATGAAGACACATTTCATCGTTTGCAATACACTGCACAGTGCTTAGTGGTTAGCACTGTCGCCTCACAGCAAGAAGGTCTCTGGTTCGAGCAGGCCCAGTAGGTGTTTCTGTCTGGAGTTTGTATGTTCTCCTCGTGTTAGTGTGGGGTTTCCCCCTGGTGCTCCGGTTTCCCTCACAATCCAAATATACATGCACTAAAGGTGAATTGAATGAACTAAATTGGCTGTAGTGTATGAGTGTGTGTGAGAATGTGAGCATGTATGGGTGTTTCCCAGTACTGGGTTGCAGCTGGATAGGGCATCCGCTGTGTAAAACAAAAGCTGGAATAGTTGGTGGTTCATTCCGCTGTGGCGACCTCTGAAATAGAGACTAAGCCGAAGGAAAATGATCGAATGAATGAATGAATAATATGCAGGGTGATTCCTTACTCCTTTTCTAAATGCATTTTGTTTTATTTATGGAGTTTTAAGCACTTTAATCAAAATCTAAAGGATTTCCTTCCCCGAGTAAGAACCTGAAAATATGAACAACTCAACGAATCTAACAACAGCGACTGAAACACTGAAATAAAATAATAATTCGCTAAAATAACAACAGTGTCCACAATTAATAATAAGCAAGAAAATTTGACCTGATGCTGTTTATGAAACTACATGTAGATGGTGCTCTCACAGCCAAACACCCTAGTCAAGAACATAAACATCTTTTCTATATAATAAACAAACATAAAACAGGTCTTTTCTACAGATAACTCTGCATGTTTTAACTACATATATGATTTTAAATAGGAAGTAGTTTGTCTGAATATAAAAAAATAATTTTAAAAAAGTAGTTTGTCTGAATATAATGAAATAATTTTTAATTCATTTAAGATGCCATTTTTATGGTTTTGGTAACAGAGTTTGTTTAAACTATTATTTTATTTTTATTACCAAGAGGTTTGCATGGAAATTAAGCTTCATGTCCGGTTGACTGTAAAACTTGACTTAAAACTAAACACATAAAAAACTAAATAGAAATGGCTTCACAAAATACAAACTATAAGCTAAAACAAAATCCATTAATAAATTAAACAAAAAATAAAACAAAAAATACACAGATATTAGGTTAAATAGCTTAAAAAGTAGTACCGTAATAAAAACTATATTAAAAATGCTAAACTATAATAACCTTGCAGTGCAGGAAAAACAAACATTCTATATATTTTTTTTAATACCATGTCAGCAACAACGGCTATTTTCATGGCAAAAGACAATTAAATTAATAAATATACAATATCAACAGCCTGAGGTATCAAGACATATGTGCTGCCCATTACATAACAAACCACAGGAGAGGGCAAATTCTCCAGCAGGATAGCGCTCCTTCTCATCAAAGCTCCTGAAAGCAAAGGTCAAGCTGCTCCAGGATTGGCCAGCCCAGTCACCAGACATGAACATTATTGAGCATGTCTGGGGTAAGATGGAGGAGGCATTGAAGATGAATCCAGAGGATCTTGATGAACTCTGGGAGTCCTACAAGAACGCTTTCTTCGCCATTCCAGATGACTTTATTAATGAGTTATTTGAGTCATTGCAGAGATGTGTGGATGCAGTCCTCCAAGCTCATGGGAGTCATTTACCAAGAGGTTTGCGCGAAAATTAAGCTTTGTGTTTGGTTAACTCTGATAAACAAAATAAAAACTATAAACTAAAACTGAATCAATTAATAAATGAAACATTTTGTTTTTTTAAATACACAGAAATTAGGTTAAATAGCTTAAAAAGTTGTAACGAAATAAAAACTATTTAAAAATGCTATAATAACCTTGCAGTGCAGGAAAAACAAAAATTCTATATTTTTATTTAATGCCATGTCAGTAACAATGGCTATTTTCATGGCAAAAGACATTAAATTAATAAATATACAATTAAAAACCATAAACTAATGAATACATAAATTCCAAAAATTGAACAAAAAGTGCTTTAGGGGTAATTAAAGTGTCGGTGCTCTTTGGATAATAGGTTTATGAAGATAAACAACAAAATCATAAATGCAAAACACTCAAAAAGATGATGTTTTAAAAAAATTATTATTATTATTACTACTACTACTATTACTTACTTTAAGTGCCTTGGACTGCTGAACACATAAATTAGATGAGACTTCAAATGTTAATATATGCTAAAAATTCAAACAATTTTCCTGGTGACAGTACAGACAAACACAAACATCATACTTCATGCACGGTGTATGTAGGCCTGTCACGATATCTATTTTGTATTTTGTATAATATCATCATAATGCAAGTACAATCTTCCAAAGAACACATAATATTTCATTCTTATGTATATTTTATTAAGTTATATTCGTTTTAACAATTTAATAATTAGGCATTGGAATCAGAATGTTAAAACGCATATCAATAATAAATAATAACAAATGTTAACAAAAAGTGCAAAGTAAAAAATAGGCTGCGATATCTGCTACCAGATCTATCTTTAGTTGTCAGACACACATATGAAAATGTACTCAAGTAATTTACAGTAAATACTATAATGTTTTTTTTAACCATTCCGACACCTCCAATAGAGATATAATATTGCTAGAATGTTTTTTTATTTATGGGCGATATATAATGCATCACCAAAAATATTGTGGTCATGTTCATGTGTTGTGTGATAAGTCGATATATTGATTATTGTGACAGGCCTAGGTGTATGTGGAGTTCATGTCAGCGCCAGAGTCTTTATTAAGTTATGCTTATTGCATTGTGTTTGTGAGCAAATGTTAGCTCAGTTCAAGCAGGCGATGTGATATGTGGTAAATAAATACACAGGGCTATTTTTAATACCGGTCCTTGGTTTGTTGTTGGTGTGCAAAGTCAAGCCGACGCATCTTTATCAGCGAGGGGAATGTTTGTTTAACCTCGACACAGTTATTACAGGTGTGAAGTCCAATGTTTAATTTGACATACAGAGAGCAAGATAATATTATGCAATCAAACATGCTTACAACATTGTTAGAGTCAACTGATTTGACTTTAAATAAAACTGTCTGGTGGAAAAAATTATTACAGCTAGTCAGCTATGCACGAATCATTTCTCAATATGCATCCTTTTTAAAAAACATTTAGTATATTCATTCACAATGGCACTTAATGATTTATTATTTAAAATATACCATCTTTTCTCATTTCTCTGTCTAACTTCAGCATTAAAACTAATTTAATATATTGCTACAAATGCATAACCACGTTATTTACAGTAATGTGGAAGGAGAAGGTCACATGGTTCCTTTAAAGTGTCCTAATATTGTGCCATTATTAAAAGTAAAAAAAATTATTAATTGAAAATCCATATGATCAGTTCTTTAAAGAGCCCCTATTATGGGTTTTTGAAATTGAGCTTGTATGCAGTGTATAATCTATGTTTGATTTACCAGCTCTAAGTGGAGTAAAATGTCCAGCTGAGGTTTAAATCTGAAAGTGCACAGTGTTTAAAACTATTGATTCATCTATAAAAGAGTCGACTCATAGTTCCTCAAATGAATCGCCGTGCTTACGAGTCTTTAGCCGTTTCGGCATGACGTTCGTTTAGTTTGAGTCTCACAGTTTAGCATCGCGCTAAGGAGGAGTTTTGGAACAAATAAATCACTGAACGATTCATATTGGAGTCGCTGGGATAATGAGGTAAAAATAAATGCAGATTATAAGACGATGAAAGTGTTTTTTGACCATGCATGCATATTAGCCTGCTGTTGAAGACCCCCAAAACCAAAATATGACCCTTTTTAATGTATAATAGGGGCTCTTTAAACAGAGAAAAATACAAATAACAATCATAATTATTTATTTATTTGTCAGTATTTTATTTGTTTTTACTTATGGTAATATTTGAGGCAGACTTGTTTTTAGTCTGTGAGGTAAAAGGCATTTAGTGAATTGCTAAAAGTAGGTCTGTTACTCACACAATCGCTATCCTGTTGCTTTAAAACAGGGGTCTCACACTTAATTTACCTGGGGGCCGCTTAAAGCCTAGTCTGGTTGAGGCTGGGCCGCATCAGGTTTTCCACCAAAAAATTATTATATTATTTATTGTTAATTTGTTTATTTTTCATCTTATTTTGTGTTAAAAATTCTAATTAAAGAAATCTGAGAAGATTTGATTTTTTTAACACAAAAGTTGAAGAAAAAATTAACTAATTAAATTAATAAGAAAATTAATCAGTCAGTAATAAATTTTAATATTAATAATAATAATAATAATAATAATAATAATAATATTTAGATTTACTGTTATCCTTTGCTGTTGTTACAAGGAAAAAAGCAACACTGTGTTGTTGTCATTGGTTTTGACAACGTTTACATCATCTAGAAATATATGTAATGTTTATTGTGACAGATATTATTAAGGCAGTACAGATATTATTAAGGCAGGCCACTATTTTTACTGCTCACTGCGCGCAAAACAATAACCACAACCAACGAGAGTGGTCGTAAGAATAAGAAAGACGATTGGTTAAAAACATTGTTCGGGACCTATAGTTAAACGTGAATTTTGCTTTAACTTGCGCATGTTGATCACTGTCACACAATGCACACAGCCTTAACACACACACACACACAAACACACACATATGCATTTATTTACCGCACACAAGTTAATGCCGAATAAATAAAACTAAATACCGGAGGCAAAACACGAAACAGGAACAGGATCCGGCTCAATTTAAGCACTGATTTATATACGTTTATCTCCATATAATGCAACTTAATAAACTTTTCTGAAGTGTAGTGAATGAAGCACAGGACGAATGGCTGTGTGTGCCCAAAAGAAACGAGCATCGTCCCATGGGCCGCATTTGGCCCGCGAGTTTGAGACTCCTTTTGTAGAGAGAGAAAATTAATCTTGATGTTAAGCTGGTTTAACAAGGTAGTCAGCTTGTCTCACCTCAATCTGACCGGCTGAGAAACGTCCAAAACCCTGGGGGTTTCGCAGCCTAAACCATTTCAGACATGCACAGAGATGTGCTATGATTTTCAGTGTAATATTCATAATTTAAACACCCACCTTATCTCCCTCCGCGACGTGGCAGATAATTTCTCCAGTAGCAGGATTGATAGTCGGAAAAGTCTTCTTGCTTACAGCATCATGCCACTCATTATTAATGAATATCTGCAGGAAAATAGAAATATATTCTCATTGTATGACCACCAACAGCAGATATTCACATAGTGCTGAAAGTCAAATTTGACAGCTAAAAATAGGGCTGCATGATACGGAGCAAAAATGTGATGCATCATGTGATCATGAATAATGAGTGTCAAATCAATGTCACAGATCTGATCAGAGCATCTTTAACAGCAATAAAATAAATCACTAATGGTCTACTTTGACAGTCTGCTGATTAAATTATGCACAGTACAGGAATGCAAACATAAAAAGTCTAATAATTAAAATTGCCCAAAAAAAAACGATTTAAAAAAACCTTTATTTTACAGAAAACAACCACTTTAATCAGTAGTTCTGTTCTGTTAACTAATAGTGAGAAATATTTGTTGTGACTCAACTATAATTTTCTAAATGTAGAAAAGTTTAAAAACTGAAAAGATTTAGCATGTATTCATTTTATTCAACACAAATGAATACTCTAACAGTGGCTAGCAGTGTATGTTCCATATCTGCATGTTCATGATCCACAACTGTACACGAACAACTCCATGCAAATGTCAACCTTGCCATGAAACAAATTAAGTTCATCAAAATACAGAAACCGTTTCTAAGTTTTTTGTGTAAGCAAGTATTTTACAGTGCTTTAGAAATACTTAAAACATATATCTGTCAATATTTTCAAACTATTATATTTGATTTACCAAAGTCACATAAGTGGCTATTTCACATCTGTCACGTCCATAACTGAGAGACGTCACATCCATAACTACACTTTTTCTTCATAATTGCAAAAATATTAAATAAAATCAGTCATGTTTGCTCTAAAGACAGCCGACTCTTATCCTTTTAATCAGCATTATTTCTTTTGGGTTGTGCAGTTTAATTCACAGAATTTCTACATGGTGTGTTGTGTACTGTAAACTCGCAGACTTTTGTGGTCACATCCATCTAACGCATATTTATTTTCCTCATTTAAAATACAAAACATGTTTACAGATTGATTTTTTTTTGGTCCCTTAAATCTGTGGTCAGTTGTTCTGGGAAATATAAACAGATGTTTCAATATAATGTTAATTGCATAATTGCTCATATGTTTCATGTCTGTTTATTAAAAATACTTTGTAGAAAACTTGTAGATACAGCTGCAGCTGGAAGTTATCAATAATTATTCATATTATTTAGTAAATTCCATTAATTATGTTCAGGGGCGCCGCTAAGGGAGGGAAGTTAGGACGATTCTAAGGGCCCATGCACTCTAGGGCCCCACAGAGATCTGCTTTATATTTAATAACAGTACTGTAATGTAATATAAATTATGAATTTATCTCTAAATTACAAGTAAAACAATTTATTAGAAATAAAAAATAAAAATGCGGCTTATATCTGCCCCTCGTGTCTGTCACTGTCAAATTGCACCCCCCTCCTTTCACTGTATGGTTCAGTCCGTCAGTAGCGGGAAGAGAGTTGATGCTTTGAGTGTGATCGTCAGGTAAACTAAAAGCAGCGATGTCCTCGAGGTTACCATCAGCTGCGTCCCAAATCACATACTTATGCACTATTCTACGCCATTTTGTAGTATAAATCGTGTCTGTAGTGCGTTCACACTGAAAACTCTAACAATAATAAGTGCACTTTAATTACCCTGATGATGCACTCAGCATCATTTATGGGTCTCGGCTTATTTATGGGTCTCATTGTAATATAATTGTGTGTCTTTTTAATTTTGGTCACTGTTCCAGTGTATTGCACATTGTATGAGACACTACTGCAGTGCAGTTATTTAAATGGTTACACATTTGGTGTTTTGTGTGTTTAGAAATGTACAATTTTCAGTGAATATTTGATTACTGTTCCTTTTTCTGTACTACATTTACATTTGAACAATAAATCATCTGCTAGCTACAGTCATGGCCGTTGTCTTACTAAATACTGATAAGTAGTGGACAAAATCAATAATAAAACGCATAGGTCAGTATAACTACATTGCAGACAAAGAGTTTGGATAGCTAGCTTGGTAGTAGGGGGCCCATCCTCATATTTTTTCATGGGGCCCAAAATTGCTAGATTATGTTTTAACAACGTCAATTTACACCCTAAACATCACAGTAACGTAAAACAGTAATTATACCGAACATTACACATATTACTTAGTTAATTACCCATTAAAAATATTGTATTAACATCTAACCATACCTCAACAAAAAATGGTTATATTGATGCGAGTATCCGCAGCTGTATCCCATCTAGACAGATTGAGATAAAGCAGGAATGTCCGGCTGTGGGCGGGGTTTCAAACATGCGAAGTTCGTTAACCTGTTCAACTCAATGCATAACTACACTCGACGCCACGTTGAGGATTACAAACATTTAACTTGATATGTATAGTAAGGATTACACAGGAAACATTTAATTCACGTTTGAATCATGATATCTGCAACACACTAAAGACATGATGAAAAATGTTAACGTTACACGAATAAACACCGTGAAGTTTGGTCGTTACCTTGTTATAATGCACGTCTGGCTGAACGTTCGGTGCAGGAATCGTTGAGTGTTGGCATGATGAGATACGACAAACTCGAGGGAAAGTCCGAGATAAAACTGTGCGCAGCATTTTCCACTCACTCGCCTTCAGCTTGAACTGACAATGATCCCTGATCCCCAGAGCAGAAATGCGCTTCCTAAACAGAGGTGTTGCCAGATATTTGACAGAATTCACGCGTGTAGTCACTACTGTAGTCACATGTTTATGCGACACACCAATCAACATCAGTAAAAGGGGACACATAACACCTAATTTCTACTAATAGTATGTGACTTGAATACAAATACATATACATCATAGTACAGAATAGTAAGCAAATGTTTCATAAAAATACATTAAAACAAATAAAACATAAATATCTAAAAACATAAGTGAATTATTTAAATGTTATATAGGTGTACTTTAAGGATCTATAATAGTTAATGATTGTTATATATTCCCTTTCAGCAGATTTATAATAGGATTACGCAAAAACTGGTGGCGTATTACAAACTACTGCAAATAAAGCTGATGTCAACAGAGCTACAAATATATGTGGAAAAGCTGGATTTGGCAACAAACATTGAAAAAATGCCTATGTAAAAGGTCAAATCTCTTTAGGGTATACTGTTTAGTCTTTCGTAAAAGTCTTGATTATTCCAAAATACTCCAAGCTACTGCAAATCAATCTGATATCAAGCAAGCTACAAATATATGTGGAAAAGCTGGATTTGGCAACAAACATCTAAAACGCCTATGTAAAAGGTAAAATTTTATCAAGAGTATATTTTTTAGTCTTTGTTAAAAGTCATGATTAATCCAAATAATAATCGAAAATACTATAAACTGCTGCAATTTAGTGTGATATCAAGTGGAAAAGCTGAATTTGGCATCAAAATACTGCAAACTGCTGCAATTCAATCTGATGTCATGTTACAAATAAATGTGGAAAAGCTGGATTTGGCAACAAACATAAAATATACCTATGTAAAAGGTAAAATCCGTTTAGGGTATATTCTTTAGTCTTTGGTAAAAGTCATTATTAATCCAAATAATAATCCAAAATACTTCAAACTACTGCAAATCAATCTAATATCAAGCAAGCTACAAATATATGTGGAAAAGCTGGATTTGGCAACAAACA
>CAIGQQ010033701.1:5195499-5209069 GCA_903798035.1 Danio albolineatus
GCCCTGAATGACTGATAGCCACACCCTAAAGGATTGATAGCCCCGCCCTGAATGACTGATAGACCAACCCTAAATGAATGATGGCTCCGCCCTGAATGACTGATAGCCCTGCCCTGAATGACTGATAGCCCCATTCTAAATGAATGATAGCTCCACCCTGAATGACTGATAGCCCCACCCCAAATTACTGAGAGCTCCGCCCTGAATGAGTGATAACTCCGCCCTGAATGAGTGATAGCTCCGCCCTGTATGATAGATAGCTCCGCCCTGAATGAGTGATAGCTCCAGCCTAATTGAATGATAGCTCCGCCCTGGATGACTGATAGCTCCGGCCTAATTGAATGATAGCCCTGCCCTAAATTACTGATAGCTCCGCCCTAAATGACTGCTAGCCCAGCGTTAAAGGACTGATAGCCCCGGCCTAAATGAATGAATGATAGCTCCGCCCTGAATGAATGATAACCCTGCCCTAAATGGCTCATATCCTCGGCCTAAATGACCGATAGCCAAAGCTAAACAAAGCTTATGGACTTACTGATGTGTTTCTTCATAGTGTTTCTCTCTCTCCTGCAGAACCCGAATGATATCTCGTATGTGTACAGCGGTTACGCTCCGCTCAGCGTTCGCCTCACTCAGGTTCTGGCGCGACCCGGATGGAGGAGCATCGAGGAGGTGCTGAAGATGCTGCCTGGGCCACACTTTGAGGAACGACAGCAGGTTCCCACAGGCCTCCACAAGAAGCGTAAGTGCATTGATTTACTTCTAAAAATATGTTCATTTTACATTAAAGTCGGCATGAGCCGGAAGCTGCCACCATTTTTTTCCTATTGTGACGCATTTCCTAGAGAAATGGAATATTAAATGAGGAAACAGTGGGCGTGGCTTGTTTTTTCTACTGAAGCTGATCGACAGTTATGAAATAGTTTGATAGCAAGCAAGAAATGTTCACGGGCCAATGACATCACCACATTGAAACGGTCTATAGAAGGCACAACAAATGTATAATATATATGTATATGTGTTAATAAATAAAGGTTTAAATGAACATTTCATACAAACATTATAGAGAAAATGTCAGACTTGTGGGCCTTCAAAAATTGACCAGAGAAAGAAGCGGGCCCCAAAATGAAAAAGGTTGAAAACCTCTGTATTAGATGTTCACTAACAGCTCATATTAAGCCTTATTTTACTGAAACTGTCTATGTTTAGATGTGTATAAGACATCTATTAGCCTTCTTTTAAAAACAAAAAATGCTTCCAGGGTAAATGTTTTGATTTACTTTTTAAAATATGCTAATTTTATGTTAATAACATCCTGGATGTCTCATCCTACTGCAAAAAAAATACTAGCTAAACTGTAATGGTTGCTTCTACGAGCTCTGCCCTGAATGACTGATAGCTCCAGCCTAAATTAATTATAGCTCCGCCTTAAATTAATTAAAGCTCCACCCTAAATGAATTATAGCTCCGCCCTAAATTACTAATAGCTACAGCCCAAATTAATTATAGCTCCACCCTAAATGAATTATAGCTCCACCCTAAATGACTAATATCTCCAGCCTAAATGAATTATATCTCCGCCCTAAATGACTAATAGCTCCGGCCTATATAAATGATAGCCCCGCCCTAAACGGCTTATAGTCCCGGCCTATATAAATGATAGTCCCGTCCTAAATGACCGATTGCTCCACCCTAAATGACTGATAGCCCCGCCCTAAATGACTGATTGCTCCGGCCTAAATTACTGATAGCTCCACCCTAAATGACCGATAGCCAAAGCTAAACATAGCTGGCAAACAAAGCTAAAGTTGGTCTCTCATATAACACATGCACAGAGACAGAAAATATTAGTTTACAAATCATATTGTACATAAATTATCTAAATATTTGCATATTATTCAATAATAATACTGAAATGAATATAAAAACGACATAAATGTACTGGATATTTGCACACATTTACTTATGATTGAATGATGTTCTTGAAAATCTGCAAATTTCTGCGCACACAGATTGTGCACAAACTGTACGCACCCGTACTGAACGTTGCGTTTCACTGCAGAAGAACGGAAGAAGCTTTCATTCTTGTTATGCAGTGAAGGTCATAACATGTAGTATTCCAGTCATTCTGCGTCGAAGTTTCACATTTAATTTGATGTGTTACTTTCTGTTGGATTTGTTTTTGATTTAATATTTGCACCGATCATAAAATCACTATTCAAACGAATGAATGTGTAAAACATTGCTCATTATTATTGATGTGAATCTGCAGGTCAGCCTGGAGAAAACCGCACCACTTTAGTCTTCTTTCTGGGCGGCGTGACGTACGCTGAAATCGCCGCTCTGCGTTTCCTCTCTCATATGGAGGACAGCGGGACCGAGTACATCATCGCCACCACCAAACTGATCAACGGCACCAGCTGGGTCAAATCTCTGATGGATCACCCAGAGGAAAACCAGCAGTGACGTCCGATCCTGTTCATGTCTATGGCAAGAATGTTGATGCAGATCGTTTCAATGATCAAGCGGCCATTTTGATACTAATTTATTTATCGGAGGACACTTTTGAACATGAGCATTTTTCTTCAAGGCACACTTCACAGTAAGATTTCATTAGTTGATGTATTTACTAACATAAATTAATTATGAACGATTATTGTACAGCATTTATTAATCATAGACATTTACTAATGCATTATTAACATCCAAATGAATGCTTGTGTACATGAAGTGGTACTCGCTGCTGAGCCACATGGGCAGAGCGGAGCAAGGAGGAGCTTGAGCTGTAGCTCCTCCTTGCCGCACTTCTACCAGTGATGTCACCGGGGATTGGGCTTAGGAGTGAGTGTACACATTAAAACAGCTTATAGGAGAAGGAGCTGAAGCTCAAGCTCCCCCTCACTGGAGCCCGAGTCTCGTTAAGTTAATGCACTGTGAGTTAACATGAACTGACTGTATTTTCGTTAACTAACTCGAATTAATACTGTAATAAATGTATTGTTCATTGTTAGTGAATGCATTAACTAATATAGAACCTTATTGTGAAGTGTGACCCAGTAATGTAACTCCATAAATACGCAAATGTGGATGTTTTCCCTATTAGCAACTTATCTGAAAGTGCATTGAAAGTGTCAGCTTGAGCACATTCATACTTGGCTCAACTGTGAAGTATTGGTTAGCATCTGCTTACTGAGGATCAAATCACTTCAAGATAATAACTCGGTGGTTACTAACTCAATGTTGTTCTGAACCTGTACTATATTCATTCAGGAAATTAAAACGTTTTTAAGTTGTGTGTGTGTGTTTGTTTCTTTACACAAAACGGCAGTGTTGCATAATCTGTGCTATACTCTTAAAGGGCCATGAAGCCCCCCTGTCTCAGCGTGGTGTTTTCACACCTCTAGTTTGCAAAAGCTCAGGAAAGTGGGTGTGTCCAGCTCTGTTTAGGTGGGAGTGTCGGGGGAGGGAAAGAGGGAAGGTTTTGCATAAAAATGGGAGTTTCCATTTGTGCACACGCTGATTTACACAGAGGCACAACAAACACAGACGTAGGGGAGAAACAAAGTGACTGTGTTTACATGGACATCAGTCATCGAATTATTTGCCAAATTAATAATTTGTCGACTTTAACTGCTGTTTGGCACTTTCGGTTTTATTCAGGAACATTTCCTGCATGTCCCTCGTGACAAACGAGATGCGAGAAACTGCTAAGAGAGCGGTTTTAATGAGCGTTTAACACCACGCGGCGTAAGGGAGAAAAAAAAAAAAAACTCCTCATTTCTTAGTAACTCAGATGCACTCAGTAGGTAGCGTCAGAACGATGTGTGTGTATAGACTATCCTGACACAAAATGCGGCAGAAATTCTACACGACGGTAATAGTTTGATTGCGGTGTTTACATGTTTACACTCGCAGAGCAGCATTTACAGCGGATCTTTCAGTGATGTTAGCGTGCTGTAAACTCAGTAACAGTTCTAATCATTTTGACTGAGGTCTGTCTTTAAACACTGAGAGAGTCCTGCTGACGATACAAACTAACTTTGCCATCTGAATAAACAAACAAAGAGCACTGATCGCTTACTTACCAAATCTGTAGAGCAGGACAATCAACATAAACTGGAGCGGCGTCTGTTTTAAAAGGAGATGAGCGGAAAATCGGGATTTCACCATTTCCAGATGCGAAAAGCGAATTGAGTTTAAGACCATTGATCAAGGCTATACTATACAAACTATACTATACAAGGCTATATACTGACAAACTATAAGCTACCTATTTTCTAAATGCTAATTTTGTCACTGTTTTGGAGCACGTAAGCTATTAGTAGGGCCACACGGAATCTGCGCGCGCAGAATTCCGCAGAATTTTAGCACATCATTGATTCTGTTTATTTACTGGTGTAAATGTGTGTAAATGTATATTTGTTTCAGTTTTCAAATTAATTTCAGTAAAAATATTGATTAATATGAAAATATTCATGTTTTATTTACAACACAGTTTGTAAAGTAACATTTTCTGTCTTTTAGTAGAGATTTTGTTCGAGAGACTTGCTTTGTTTACCAAATAAAGTGGATCTAATTGGATTCGCATTGTAAACATTAAATAAAAGTTAAAAAGGTATTATTTTTATTTTATATATAATTTTTTTTGTTATGATACTCCTAAAATAATTCCGCATAAATCCGCAGATTTTTAACAAAATACTCTGCAGAACTAGCAAAAAATGTCCGCGGATTCCGTCTGGCCCTGGCTATTAGATATCTTAAAAACAAACAATACTGATGCTAACATCTAAAAAAAATCATTTTATTATTATGGAACCTTTAAAATGGTCTAAATGCTTGATAATTACTGACATTTTTAATGTAAATATTAAGCGTGAGTGAAATGTGACTTTCTCGGCACTACATATGCTGGGGTATCAATAAAAAGGTGCTTGATTTAAAAATGAATGGTGCGCTTGCATCGAACGCGCTGGAATCTGCTGTGCTTGATAGAGTGGGAACCCTGAAAATGAACCATGAGAGTCACGCAGAGGAATATGATTGAAATGCTTTATAAACAGCAATAATCATGATGATTACAATCATAAGTAGAGTTTGATGAGCTCGTCGCTGACGGCGGACGGCGTCAACACACCGAGGTCTGTGAAGAGTAAAGTGATGTGGGATGGAGGGGTGTAGTCGATCAGTGGGTGCTC
Organism: Danio albolineatus; assembly: GCA_903798035.1. Lineage (NCBI taxonomy): Eukaryota > Metazoa > Chordata > Actinopteri > Cypriniformes > Danionidae > Danio > Danio albolineatus. The sequence goes on from CAIGQQ010033701.1 coordinate 5,200,698, forward strand.
CTGATTCAGATCCTCCGCTGTCTTCAGCACATCCGCCTTATACTGAAACACACACACACACACATTCATGCTAGCCCGGTATTAAACAGTCTTGTTGCAATTAACTCCTCAAGTTGTTATTATGGTATATGGAATTATCAGGATATTTAAAGTCCACGTGAGCCGGAAGTTGCAGAGACTTTTACTTCAGGATGTTGATGTTCTTCCAACTGGAATGGAATATAAAATAGGGGGCGGGGCTTTCTTTTGCACATCATTCCCTTATAGGGCCAGGCCCGGCGCTACGGGGGGGCAAAGGGGGGCATTGCCCCCTCAGAAAGAATTTGTGCCCCCCCAGTTTTCATAAAGGTTTTCAGTTTTCAAACCTGAAACTTAATTTCTGTCATTATTAATAACACTCCCGTCATTATAACCTTCAGAACACACATTTAGCAATGTGTTTATTTATTCATTCATTCATTTTCTTTTCAGCTTAGTCCCTTCATTAATCTGGGGTCGCCACAGCGGAATGAACCGCCAACTTATCCAGCATTTGTTTTACGCAGCGGATGCCCTTCCAGCCACAACCCATCTCTGGGAAACACATCCATACATTCTCATTCACACACATACTGTGTTTATTTATAATACAGCAAAATTGTGAATTTAAAGCAATAGTCGAGGGATCTGGTCCCCGCGTCAGGTCAGGGTGCGCCCGTATATAGCCTTTAAAACACGCACGCGCGACAGAGGGGCACTTTAAACTCAGGAGAAAACTGGAGTGGATGATGTGAAGGCCAGCAGCCTAATTCATTAGATGTTTTGGTTAACTAATTCTTTAAAAAACTCTCTTGAGCTCTAAAAGTAAAAAACGCAGAAGAAATTTGCTGTTAAATAAATTTTAGCAGAAACGAAACTGCCAGTCGTTTAGTTTTTCAGTTAGGGGATATAATAAAAATGTTTATTTGGACACTGTAGCCTACATTCCCACAGTAGTCTACACTATAATTAATACTTTAATTTATTATAATTAGTATTATTAATAATAGCCTATTAAAATTAATCTAAAACAAAACAGAGAACCCTTATTAGTGTTTTTTTTCATTTGACATGGCTAAAGCGCACTTTAACAGTTGTAAGAAACACCGCATTATGCAGCAGCAGTGAAGTTAGGACACTTAAAAAATGCCTTTCGAGATTAAAGATGATCGGCCTGCGAAGTCAAGTTTACAGGGTTATACATTAAATTAGTGTGGGAGTGAGTGGATTTACCGCGGATCAACCTCTCTGTCAAGCGGACAATATCAGAAAAAAAAAAACACACGATAGCCAAACATAAATCTTTACTTTTACCTTAAAATTATGGGGAAAAAAAAAATATATATATATTGAGTTGCGTGTTATCCATTGCAAAAATTAAACCAATTTTCATGGTAATAACTGAGTTTCTTTCTGTTTTTAGGTATCTTTCTGGCACATTTAGCTACATTTTTTTTAAAAATGACAATAGATTGTAACATTGAAATGTTTCCTAACACTGATAAATTGGTTGGGTAATAGGCAACGTGAAGCATGATGACTCGGTTATGCTAATTTCATTTATTTACCGGTTATACGAATAGTCTAACCGTGGTTTATGTGTGGGCATAGTTTGATGTCTTTTACCTAAAATGTTAAACATGTATATTATTTGAAATAAAATGGAAAGAAATAAAGAGAATACAATAGCCTATCATTTAGGCTAAACCACTCGTTTGGCACTGAAGCCATGATCCGTTTGCAATTATGTAAACGGTATCGTTGCATAACTTTCATTGATAAATTCAGTAATAGTGCATATTATTATTACTATTAAAAAGTCTATTATTGCCTTAAGTCAGTAACTTAGGCAGTAATGCAAAGTAATAATAAATAAGTATATAAATAGTCTAAATGAAAGGAAAAGGAGGGACCAAAATCAGTCACCAGGTCTAGTGCCCCCCTACGGGATTTAAATGCCCCCTCAGTTATGGCATCCTGGCGCCGGGCCTGTATAGGGCTCATTCACACCGAACACATCTTAGCTTCTCAGCACAGCACGAGGTCCATGTGACGTGATATCATAAACGTGATGTATAACTATAATAGACCCATTATAAAATAGGGAAAGCTTGTTTTTCCATATTCATCTTACCTTGAATCTATCAGGCACGTCCTGCTGGTTTAGAGGGTAAAGTCGCACAAACTTAAAGCTCTCTGCCACCACATAAAAGGGTTTGTTATGTGCTTTAGAGCAAACAGCCATCTGATAGGTGCCGATCTGAAAAATAGATAAAAACAAACAACAACAACAAAAACGTTAACTAAATGCACTGTTTTAATGTTATACTCCACATCAGGGGTTTAGTTCCAACCCTAATTAAACACCTGATCAAACTACTTGAGTCCTTCAGGCTTGTTTAAAACCTACAGGTAAGTGTGTTGAAGCAGGGTTGGAACTAAACTGTGCAGGGCCGCAGCCCTCCAGGAATTGAGTTTGAAATCCCTGCTCTACATTGTTTCAACCAGTGGAAAAATATCAACAGTGCTTTTAAAATGTTCATCTATCTATCTGTGTCTGCAGATTTCAACTGCAACATATTTGGATGATTCTAAAATTGCAGGTACATTTTGTGTCTCCAAGAAAGACATTTTATATATAATTATACTATATATTATACATATTATAATATTATTATTCAAAATCAAAACACTTTAACAGTTTCCATTAATAATAACAAAAAACTCATATTTGTTTGTGCATTTAATCGACAAAGTAAAGACAATTAAGCATGAAACATGTACTGTGTATTATTTTTTATTCCATCTATTAAGAAAATGTATTAAAAACAATCAAATGTTCTATATTTAAAGCATTATGCATTATTTTACATTAACAATGGATTCAGTGTACTGTAGATTATCGTTCCAGTTTAACTAAAATAAATGTAAAATGCCTGCAGTTTCATATTTATATACTTGTTCATATTTAGAAGGTTATTACAGAGGGTTTTAATCCTCATTTTATTTACAAAACGCTGAACAAGATTAGCTGTAATGAAAATGCAGCTTACAGTTCAGATTTTTGTTTAGGAAATGATTATGCATGTTTAGTGCATGATTATATAATATCTGCGATATAACATATATACAGTTGAAGTCAGAATTATCAGCACCCCTGAATTATTAGCCCCCTTGTGTATATTTTTTCAACACATTTCTACACGTAATAGTATTAATAACTTTCTTTCTTTTACCTTTGCCATGATGACAGCACAAAATACTTGACTAGATATTTTTCAAGATACTAGTATTTAGCTTAAAATGACATTTATAGGCTTAACTAGGTTAATTAAGGTAAAGTTAGGGTAATTAGGCAAAAATATTATAGAAAATACTGTAAAAAAATCCTGAATTTCAGGGCGAATAATTGCGACTTCAACTGAATATAGTAATATAGTCTTGATGTATGTGTATCTGACCTTGTTTATAACGCCTCCACTTTCCACAACACCCTCCGCACCGACAATCACCAGATCCACCTTCTCCATGATGTACCTGCGAAAACACACCAAAATAAACAGCAGAAGTTATTTTAGCACATAGCTAAAATAACAGAGGAGCGGCTTCACAACAACTATGTGACTGTTCTTGAATGGCCCAGCCAGAGCCCTGAATAAAACCCAATTGAGCATCTCTGGGGAAACCTAAAAAAGGTTGTCCACCGATTTTTACCATCCAAGCTGACGGAATTGGAGAGGCTCTGCAAGGAAGAATGGCAGAGGACCCCCGAATCCAGGTGTGAAAAACTTGTTGCATCTTTCCTAAAAAGACTCAAAAGGGGGCTCCTACTGAATACTGAGCAAAGGGTCTGAATACTTGTGATAGGAGCATGTGATATTTCAGTTTTTCTTTTTTAGGAAATCTGCAAAAATGTCAACAATTCAAGTCAATAAGGGGTGCTGTGTGTACATTAATTAGGGAAAAAAAGAACTTAAATGAGTAACAAATTTAAGGGGGTCTGAATACTTTCCGTACCCACTGTAGGTTGCACAAGAATGAAAGCAGTGCATGACTGAGGTAAAAAGCAGAGTAATGAACTCACCCAACTGCAGCGTCGAGCACTACAGTGACTGGGATGCTGAGCTTGCGGAGTTTTTCAGCCATAAGTTTACTATGGTGAAAGAGGGGGAAAAACATGCATAAATCATTAACACACCAAAAATAGGTACTAAATACAGTAATAATGTTGACCATAGCAGTTTTTAACTTTCTTTTTTAAAATATATATTCGTTATTCTAGTCAAACTAAAAGAAATAAGACTTTATCTAGAATAAAAAATATAATAGGAAAGATTTGCTCTTAAAACTTCATAGTAGGGCTAATATGTTTATACACCAACAGCATATTTAGGGGTGTAACGGTATATGCCAGTCCAGTCACTGGAGTTAGGCAGAAAAGACAACAGCAGTGCAACAACATCACGTTTGTGTCTAAAAATGCAAGATGCAACACTCAGAAATACCCTGCCATGTTGCTGTTGTCATTTTAACTTGGTACACAGGAGCTCAGGAGCAACTGTTGCCCCGCTTCCATGTTTTTCTAATTGGTCCACTGCTGTGGAACTGACAGTAATGAGCGCCACTCATGTGCAGGGAGCTGCAGAAGTTGCGAACACGAGAAGTAAACTGAAAAAGCTAGCACTGGGAATCTGCATATTTTCAGGTTGCCCAAGCTAATGCACACTGCAAAGGAATGAGATCGCGACACTAACCTCATTTATGGCCGTGTTACACATTATCATCAGGTTTGACGGTATCAAAATTTAGATACAGCCCAAGCCTACATGTAACATGTCATGTGTATTCTATAGTCTTTAACCGTGACCACAAAATCAAGATACGTACTAAACCGTGACTTCATTGTACTGTTGCACCCCTCGTATATATAGATTACTGCCTGTTGTCTGTTTTAATAAATATGAAGTGTGAAAACTCACCCTGCAGAATCGGGCTGTGATTCGGTCACATACACCGTGAAGCGTTTGTTATCAGCCGCTGCGTTCTCCAGAACCTTCAGTACCACTCGAGATGAGGAGTGGGTCAGGATTTTCTGCAAATCATGGAAAGCAGATTTGTGACTCAAGTCGCTTTGGTATATTTGTAGGCAGTCAACAATACTTGAGTCAATAGCTGCGTCCCAAATCGCATACTTATTCACTATTCTACGCCATTTTGTAGTATAAATAGTGTCAGTAGTGCGTTCACACTGAAAACCCTAAAAATAATAAGTGCACTTTAGTTACCCGGATGATGCACTCCTTCCACCGATAATATGAAGTGTGTTATGATGGACACTTCACACACTCAACGACCGCAGCTTTGCGCACGTAACAGAAGAGGCGGAGCTATAGGGCGCACATGTTGGATAACTTTATTTATTTTGGATTGTGAAAGCAGTATTTTTCTACGAGAGTGATTATAGCGCCTCCTGATGGTGAATGCGGTTATACTCATGCCAGGTATTATTTGGTTTTATGTCATTTACTTCACTAATTTGGCAACGGTCAAACGTCATCAGGGAAACGGCTTGAACTTCCGCTTAGTAAAAAAAAACATTCGTTTTCCATTTGGGACGACACTACACACATATTCTATGCTGTTAAGTGTGTAAGCGCATAAGTACATAGTGCATAAGTGTATAGTGTGTCATTTGGAACGCAGCTAATACTATAGATGTTTCTTTTACCCCAAAAATCATTAGAATATTGAGTAAAGATCATCTTCAATCAAATTACCTACCATAAATACAACAGAACTCAATGTTTGATTGGTAATATGCAACTTAAACAAATTTAAAAGGCAGTTTTCTCAATATTTAGATGTTAATGCATCCTCAGATAGCAGATTTTTTTAAACAATTGTCTCTCTATCCCAGAGATGCCCAAAGTAGGGCCCGCGGGCCAAAGTTGGTCCATGGTAACCTTTGATTTGGCCCGCCATCCCATCTGAGAAGAGATTTAGGCCCAATCCCAATTCTACCCCTTAGCCCTTCCCCTTACCCCTCGTTTTGCGCGTTCACGTCAAAGGGTAGTGGTGTCCCAATTCTCTTTAGCTTGAAGGCGTAGGGCTAAGGGCAAGGGGTATACACCCCTCCAAACGAAGATTTTTCAGGACCACACTTTAAACGGAGGGGTAAGAAAATTTCCCAGAATACACCTGCCACAACTGAACCCGGAAGTAAGGAGATCCACAAATTAGTATTTTTTGTCATTATTACGAATTTTTAGGACAAACAAAATATGTTTGAATATATTCATAACCGTGTTCGTGTTTTACTGTCATGCTTTTAAAAGAACCGCAAACAACCCCCGCTAAATTTCGCGATCTATAATCCATAATCATAACTCCTGTACAGCAGTCCCACAACATTCTGACACACAATACCCTGTCAGAAAAGTCTAGTGTCTGGGAATGAGCGTTTACAGTGTCTGCTATAATGTTAATGTTGTTTTCGTGCGTTTACATAGATAAATATGGCCACTGTGTAAATACACTATACAGTTACGATCTTATTGCCACATTAGATTCGTTATGATAACATAATATACGCCTTCAGTGATTTCCTGAAGATAAACACCAAACAATAACACAACTGGAGTAACTCCAGCAGTTGTGATCGTCTGATCTCATATGAAGCAAGAGATCGCGATGACATGATGACGTGTGCAAGTGTTGAAGTGCTGTCCCAATTCTTAGGGGTAAGTTTTGAAGCCCTTCCCCTTAACCTTGGTTGTAAGGACCAAGGGGAAGGGGAAGGGGTAGGGGTACAAAAATAGAATTGGGATTGGGCCTTAGAATGAATGCCTTCAACAGATATTGTCATTTCTAATTGAACGTAACCTTTTGTTTGTTTGTTAAATTGTCGAGCTACAAAGGTAAACTGAAATGAAACGTTTCAATTAAATGTTGTGCATAAATTATTTTAAAAAAAGGTAAATACTGTCACACAGAGGACAATACAGAAGACATCAACGAGCAAATCAGTGCAAAGGCTGGTCGTGTATTCAGCATTGAATCCCATTGTGTTACAAACGTGTTTATTTATGTTTTTATTGTAAGAGGTTCTCAATAAAATGTAAAAATTAGGGAATATTAATAATAAACAATAATAAATAATATATAATAAAATCATAATAAATTAGGAAATAACCATAGCAGCTTTAGTGTAATAGATGGTATATCAATCTTCGGCCCACCCCCCTCAATCAAGTTTGGTTTTTGGCCCTTCATAAGAAAAAGTTTGGGCCCCCCTGCTCTTTCCTAACAAGCGGTTTTCTTAAGGGTCACATTTGAGCAAGCTAATGCTAAAAACAACACACCATTTCAACATTAGTGGACTAGTGTACTTACAGCTCCGTCTTTGATGAAGGTGTGGCACAGTTTACCCACTTTCCCCCTGGAGAGGGAGATTTTCTTCAGGAAGAGTTCACCTCGCTCGATCATCACGTTCTTACACTGGGAGAGATCCTGATGAACAGAAAACAAAGACATTACAGGAGATATCACGGAAATCATCCGTAAATCATTGAAGTAAGTGATAATGTACATCCAGCCGGTTGTTCACGCAGAATAAAGCCAGACAGGTTTATCAGCAGCTGTTGTATAGTTATTTATTCTGCGATGTAAAACTGGCTGGATGTAGATTATCCTGCACATTGTAAAAAATATCTGTGATATTTAGGGACAGTAAAAATACGAGGGTAAACATCTTTACCCTGGTTAAAAGTACAGTTTTTCTGCATTAAAACACAGAACATATCTGCTAGATGGAGGGAAACGTTGAACTGACCGGATGTTCCAGTGATGTGAGACTGATAAAACGCAGAAATAATTCTCCTCCAGACGACACGGCGACGGATGAATCGGCCTCCTGCAGTCTGTGAATGGCCTGAGTCATGTTCTCTCTCAGGCCCAGGATCGTCTCACCTGCAGGAGGACAAGCATCGGTTCAAATCGTTTCACATCAAGCATTGTGTCATATATACATCAAGCATCAGTTTACATTAGTTCACAGTCACATCGGTTCACGTCGAGCAACGGTAAACACCAAGAATCGATTCAAATCCACATCAAGCATCGATTCACTTGGCTTCACATCCAAATCAAGCATTGATGCACATTAGTTCACATTCAAATCAAGCATCGGTTTACATTAGTTCACATCATATCACATTCACATCAAGCACCGGTTCATATCTATGTCAAGTATCGGTTCACGTCAAGGAATGGTAAACATCAAGAATCAATTCACATGGTTTCACATCCAAATCAAGCATCGGTTCACATTAGTTCACATCTAAATCAAGCATCGG
>CAIGQQ010033701.1:5244365-5257993 GCA_903798035.1 Danio albolineatus
CATTTGTACATCCATCTGTCCATCCATCAGTCTATTCATCCATCCACCCATCCATTTGGCCATCTATCCATCCACCCATTCAGCTATCTGTCCATCCATCCACCCATCGTTTCATCCATTTATCTATCATCTATTCATTCATCCATCTATGTATCCATCAGTCTATCCATCTATCTATCTATCCTTCTGTCCATCCATCCATCTATCTGTCCATCATCTGTCCGCCTTTCAAGCAGTTGTAAACCTTTGAGTTTCTTCCTTCTGTTGAACACAAAACAAGATACTCTGAAGAATGTTGGGAAAAGGCACCCTTTGAGATCCTTAACAGGAACAAAATTACAATGGAAGTCAACTGCAGATCTATATGACAGCAATGCTCCACTTCCCTAAGCAGGACTAAATCGATCAGTATGAATGGTAGCAGTGCAGACCTGTGGAGAAGCGCGCAGGTAAATGATGCCCTCCAGCTGAACCCGATGCCCAAACTGCTCAATGAGGAACGAGTGCCAGTCCTGATACACGGCCCATTCTGTGGAGTTTATACAGCCCAGAGCAAACATGTTCAGAGCGAAGATGTACCTGAGAGAGGAACACGCACACAAGGAAATGAACAGCTCTGACCATAACACCCTTTAGTCTGATCAGTGAACGTACCTGTCACTGTAGACGGAGCGCTCATACACACGCACCGCTCCTCCTCTGGCCTGCAGGAGTGTGTCCGGCAGCGGCTGCAGGTGTGTGCGCAGACGGCTCATGCAGGAGAAGCTCTGGAAGGTGTAAGACCAGCGCTTCGGGTCACGATACATCATCTCCAACAGGTTACTAGTGCATGGCTGAGGACTGGACGCTGTCTGATGGAGAGTAAACAAACAGCACAGGTGACTTTAAAGTACACATCAAATCAAAACTAACCATATTAATTTTGTTAGCTCACATTGATAGTTTTGTGGTGAACTATTCATCTGTGCACGTCATTATGAGGAAAAACAATGTTTGCCCTCGTAGTGTTTAATTGAAATCTAAAAATACACTTCCTGTTTACTGTCAATTCAATTCAATTCACCTTTATTTGTATAGCGCTTTTACAATGTAGATTGTGTCTAGGTCTGTCACGATATCTATTTTTTCTTGTACGATATATTGCAGCAAGATATATTGCGATAAACGATATTATTGTCATTTTAAGACCATTTTAAGCCGCTCATTATATAATGCCAGAATGACAATATAATATCATCATGTGCAAGTACACACTTCAAAAGAACACATCATATTTTATTCTAAAGAATATTTAATTTAATTATAGTCATTTTAACAATTTAATGGTTAGGCATTGGAATCAAAATGTGAAAACGCATATCCAAAACAAATAAATCATAATAAACATTAACAAAAAAATGCAAGGTAAAAAGTAACCGAGGCTGCGATATCTGCTACCAGATCTATTTTCAGTTGTGAGGCACCCACATGAGAATATACTTTAGTAATTTATGATAAATACTAGTGTTTTTTTTTTTTACCATACTGACACCTCGAATAGAGATAGAGAGGTTGTGCAATCAGCTAAAATGCTGCAAGAATCGTTTTTTACGTATGGGCGATATAGATTGCATCCCCAAAAATCATTGAGGTCATGTCCATGTTTTGCGCGATCAGTCGATATATTGATTATTGTGACAGGCCTAATTGTGTCAAAGCAGCTTCACATAGAAGGTTATAGTAAATTGAAAATGTCAGTCCAGTTATTAATGTTTCAGTTCAGTTCAGTGTTGTTCAATATTCACTACTTAGAGTCCAAACACAGAAGAGTAATCCATCGATGCGCAGCTCTAGCTGCAGTCTAGGCGCCGGAGGTTGGAGAACTCGAGGCTCGTCTGTCCTTGGAGGGTCACAGTAATCCGTCTCTTGCTTGCTACTCCGCCATGCACCAAGCAGCTACTCGGGATACAGTGAGGTCCAGGATTATGGAGCCTTGGAATCGTCTCGTCGCGGGTCTTGGATCGCATCCGTGGCGCTGCAAGTTCAGACTTCGCAAGTTTGATATGGAAAACAAACTCCCGAAGACACGTCAGGTAAATCTCCAAAGGGAACAGTGTAGGGTACTTTATAACGCCATTTGCATCACCCTACGTTGTTTCACTATTATAATAATAATAATAATAATAATTCCTTACATTTATCTAGCGCTTTTCTAGACTCTCAAAGTGCTTTACACAATGGGGGGATCTCCTCATCCACCACCAGTGTGCAGCATCCACCTGGATGACGCGACGGCAGCCATATTGCGCCAGACCGCACACCAGCTGATTGGTGGAGAGGACATTGAGTGATTAAGTCAATTATGATATGGGATGTTAGGAGGCCATGATGGACAGAGGCCAATGAGCAGATCTATCCAGGATGCCGGGGTTAAACCCCTACTCTTTTTCCAAGAACATCCTGGGATTTTTAACAACCACTGAGAGTCAGGACCTCAGTTTAATGTCTCATCCGAAAGACGGTGCTCACTGAGCAGTATAGAGTCCCCTACACTATACTGGGGCGTTAGGACCCACACAGACCGCAGGTTGAGCACCCCCTGTTGGTCGCACTAACACCACTTCCGGCAGCAACCGAGCTTTCCCATGTGGTCTCCCATGCAGGTAATGACCCTGCTTAGCTTCAGTGGGTGACCATGTGAGAGTTGCAGAGAGCTAGCTGCCGGCTATCTTCACAATTAAATGAAAACATTATATAAGGAACTGCCTATTTTAATTTTGATATTAACAACTGAACAGAGCTACATATAAGTTGTAGCTGCATATTTATAAGATCGTCATATTCACTGTATGCATATTTATATCAAAACAGAGCCTATAACATTTCCACTGAAAATATGTTCACATGTGTTTTCAGCGGTGTAGTATGGACGGAGAGCTGTTCAGAAACACTGGGTGAAACGCCACTGTGGACGCGGATTGTTTTCGCTCTAAAATGCCATTTTAAAAACTAAACTGTATAAGTGTACGGGCCTGAATGAAACGCCTACTTTACTACATCCAATCAGCTCGCAGCAGAAAAAAACAAGCCACGCCCACTGTTTTCTTATTTAATATTCCAATAATCCAGGAACTGCATCACAATACGAAGAAGAAAAAAGACGGGCACAGCGTCCAGTTCATGCAGACTTTAATAACACACAATTTAGAGTTTACATCTCACAATTCTGAGAAATAAAGTAGCAATAACCCTTTTTTATTTTATTTATTCAGACGAGGGACCGGGCATATATACAGCACTTATTTTTAGTCTGTCTTCTCCACTGACCTGAGGTGTTTGGTCCACATTCTGCCATTTGCTGACGGGCTCTGAAATCACATCCCAGTCTGGACAGGCGTTCTGGAGCAGTCGAGCGAAGGTGGACTTCCCGACCGCTTCACACATACACAAAAACAAGACTTTACAATGACAAAACAAGCAAAACGCAAGACCAGTGTTTCAATGAAAACAGCTGGGTTTCAGCTTCCTTTTTGATTAGTAAAGTTCATAAGAATTGATTTATCTGAAATAGAAATGTTTTAAATTACTTTATCAATACTTTTGGTCAATTTAAAGCATTCTTGCAAATTAAAAGTATTAATATGAATATTTTTTTTTCTTTTTAAAAAGAATGGTATAGTGCAGGGGTGTTAACCCTGTTCCCGGAGATCTACCATCCTCCTGAGTTCAGCTGAGTTCCAACCCTGATAAAACACACCTGAACCAATTAAAAATGACCTGAACAGCACTTGATACATTCAGGCAGGTGTGTTTGATATGGGTTGCAACTGAAATCTGCAAGAAGGTAGAAATCCAGGAACAGCGTTGAGCACCCCAGGTATAGCGTATAATGCTACAAAGGCTGATCTTTGAGTATTTCTATTCATCAAAGTATCCTGAAAATAATAAGATCAAATCACACAAAAAACAAGACTACAATGACAAAACAAGCGAAACGCAGGACCAGTGATTCACTGAAAACAGCCGGGTTTCATTTGCTCAGCTTTCTTTGATGAATAAAGTTCAGAAGAATTAATTTATTCATTAATTCATTTTCTTTTTTTCGGCTTAGTCCCTTTATTAATCCAGGGTCGCCACAGCGGAATGAACCGCCAACTTATCCAGCATTTGTTTTACGCAGCGGATGCCCTTCCTGCCACAACCCATCTCTGGGAAACATCCATACATTCTCATTCACACATATACACTACGGACAATTTAGCCTACCCAATTCACCTGTACCACATGTCTTTGGACTATGGGGGAAACCGGAGCACCCGGAGGAAACCCACGCAACCACGGGGAGAACATGCAAACTCCACACTGAAATGCCAACTGGTCCAGCCGGGGATCGAACCAGCGACCTTCTTGCTGTGAGGCAAACGTGCTACTCACTACGCCACTGTGGCGCCCAGAATTAATTTATGCGAAACAGAAATCTTTTAAATTACTTTATCAATACTTTTGATCAATTCAAAGCATTCTTGCTAATTAAAAGTATTAATATCAATAATTCATTTACATAAAATTGGGGGTGACAAAGTGGCTCAGTGGTTCGCATTGTCGCCTCACAGCAAGAAGGTCGCTGATTCGAGTCCTGGCTGGGTCAGTTGGCATTTCTGTGTGGAGTTTGCATGTTCTCCCCATGTTGGTGTGGGTTTCCTCCAGGTGCTCCGGCTTCCCCCACAGTCCAAACACATGAGCTATAGGGGAATTTAATAAACCAGGGGTGTCCAAACTCGGTCCTGGAGGGCTGGTGTTCAGGAGAGTTTAGCTCCAACCTCAATCAAACAAACCAGAATGGTTTGTGCTACCTTCTTAGAATGTGCTACCGCTAGCTTAATCTGTCATGTTTCATCTACCAAAACAGGGTTAGCACATCTTGTCAGCTTCAAATGTCTATCAGAATGAACTACCACATTAAATAAGGATGTAAAAACAGGGGTAGCACATATTGTCAGCTTCAAATATCTATCGAAAAACTACTACTTTATTAAACAATGTAGAAAAAGGCATAGCAGCTTCAAATGTCTCAATCTGTCATATTTCATCTAAAAAAAAGGGTAAGCACATCTTGTTAGCTTCAAATGTCAATCAGAATGAACTACCTCCTTAAAGGGTGAAAAAACAGGGGTGGGTAGATGACATGACATGCAATTCTGCCTGTCCATAATGTCATATACTAATGAAAATAGGTTTTTGTTAAAAATATAAACCTATATGTGGTTCCTCCCACAATATATTATTATAGCATACCATATCTAGTTAATGTATAAAGACCTCTACTTAAATTTTTTTATCTATACCTCAAAATTGTCATATGGTGTGACTGTCCGGGCCATGTTTGTCCTTAGTAATATGGCAATGTATGCCAGCAAAGTATAAATAACTGATAGTTTTACTATTTAAATGAAAGAAAAAGGTCTTTTTAATAGACAGAGAAAGTTTTGATGCCTGTGCATGATTTTAACCCAAGTTCTGACCAAATAGATTATGTCCGTAAAATGAACCTCATATGGTGTGACAGTACAATTTATTTTTTGAATGGGCAATAATTTAGACATAATTACAATGAAGAGGTCCACACTCAAACAGGAGGTTGCAGTTTCTTCTCTAGAGGGGCTTGGATGGTCAAAAGGTGAGCTCTGATTTTTTTTACATTTTGTTTAAAAGCTCTGTATCTCGTATGATCACTAATGGTCAGTGATTTGAGTCTTATGGTGTGACATGATTTACATAAAAATTAAATGTTTTTTTGCAAATTTCACTTATTAATTCCTAAAAAGCATTGCTGCTATGTGGCAACCCATATGCTAATTACAAGATAGCTGTTTTTACTTATCCGATAGATTAGCTTAACTGAACAAAATGTCATATGGTGTGACACTTTGTCATATCAAGTGACAGTTTTTCCAAGTCACACCATATGATTTTATTGTCACACCATATTACACACACCTTTTTAAAATGGTAAATAAACACATTTTCAAAACATTTTTTTTCAAAAAGAGGGTGATTATTAAGTTACCTATATAATTAATGCATTTTTTATTTATATATGCAGTTTTTTTTATTTACATCAGCTTAAATGCCAAGTAAAGAGAGGACACAAAAATATAGGAAAAAACTTAATGCTGACCATGCAAGGAGAGAGGAGGTCCTGAGGGAAAGGAAATCATGCCAGTTTCCACATATCACATACAATAGGTTAAAAGTCTAGCACGTCTAGAATAACTTCAACACAATACTAATGTCAAGATGGTGGGGTTAAAATCTGAATGTAATTTTTTTAATTTTTATTATTATTATTTTTTAATTTTATTTTACGAATCACTGTTCTATCACTATTTTTTCATTCATTCATTCATTCATTTTCTTTTCGGCTTAGTCCCTTTATTAATCCGGGGTCGCCACAGCGGATCGAACCGCCAACTTATCCAGCATTTGTTTTACGCAGCGGATGCCCTTCCAGCCACAACCCATCTCTGGGAAACACATTCATACATTCTCATTCCCACACATACACTATGGACAATTTAGCTTACCCAATTCACCTGTACCGCATGTCTTTGGACTGTGGGGAAAAACCGGAGCACCCGGAGGAAACCCACGCAACCACGGGGAGAACATGCAAACTCCACACAGAAATGCCAACTGGCCTAGCCGGGGATCGAACCAGCGACTTTCTTGCTGTGAGGCGAACGTGCTACTCACTACGCCACCGTGGCGCCCTCACTATTTTTTCATTAACAGATATAAAGAAAAGAAACGGACAGGACAACTCAGTGTATTCAATGTGCACTCCTTTCCTCCAAAACAAAAGAAAATCAGAGAGATGTGGAGAGAGGCACAAAGGAAATTCAGAAAGAGAAAAAAATAAGTGAATGCCATTATGAACATGACCCCTACATCTCTTGAAGGATCACTGAATGAAGATCTGCTAAACCAACGCTATCTCATGACAATTCGTAACTTTTTAATTAGTGGCTAATTCGTATGAATTTGTACGATGTAATTCGTACAATTCAGTATGATTTGTTCATCAACCAATGACGGTTGTGTTTAGGGGTGGGGTTGGGTGCCACCCCTCCTTTTTTAAATCGTACATTTTCGTACGACTGAACTCGTACGAATTCGTACGAATTAGCCACTAAGCTGCCAAAACTTAAAAAAAACTTACGTTTTCTCGTGAGATCAGGCTGGCTAAACTCTTTCAGATTGACTAGCATCTCAGATTGATAGCATTTAACATGGTCTGAAATGGTCATTTAAAATGGTCTTTCAGATAAAAACAGATTTTTTAAGATTAAAAGTGAATCTCTTAACACTACTGTTACTGTTTAACAATTTATACTCTGATAAATTGTGGTGTAGTGCCATTCATCATTTAGTGTGACACTATGTCATTTGGTGTGACAAAAATAATTGTGACAATAAAAATACTTCTTTTTAATTTGTGAACCATAAAAATGACAATCGATCAAAAAGAAAAGTATTAGCGACAATCACAAGCATTTTGCTTGATTTATTACAAGGTTTTTAAAAATTAATCTAAAATATATGTGAAGACTGTGGAGAAATGTCTTACTTTGCACAATTATGTTGAAAATTAAAGCAAAATCTGATGAATATGCACTTAAAATATATATACATCTTAAGATAGTAATGTTACAGATTTATGGTGAAGTTGGTTACTTAGAGAAAGTATAAATTTTCATTTTATACAGAATAATTCTAATGTCACACTATATGACAATTTTAGGCACAAATGTAGCAAATTGGCGAATATAGCCTATTTCCAATACTAAAACTAAAAGACCACATATGTTTTTATAAATGTAAGAGTCAGTACAACACAGTGCAGTTTTTGTAATGCTTAATTTTACAAGTAAATAAAAATGTAAAAAAAACTGGCTTATACGTCAACCACCCGGGTAGCAAATTTTGTCAGCTTCAAATGTCAATCGGAATGAACTACCACTCTAATAAAAAAATTAAATATAAAATGGATCAAAAATTTTTAAAAAATATTAAGGCTGTAGTTCACTCTTACAGACATTTGAAGCTGCTATGCCTTGTTCTACATTGTTTAATAAAGTAGTAGTTAATTTCGATAGATATTTGAAGCTGACAATATGTGCTACCCCTGTTTTTACATCCTTATTTACTGTGGTAGTTCATTCTGATAGACATTTGAAGCTGACAAGATGTGCTAACCCTGTTTTGGTAGATGAAACATGACAGATTAAGCTACCGGTAGCACATTCTGAGAAGGTAGCACATACCGTCAGAACACCGGCCGTCCAGGACCGAGTATGGACACCCCTGTACTAGGCTTTCTAGAAACATTCTCGCAGGTGTGTTGAGGCATGTTGGAGCTAAAATCTTCAGAACACCGGCCCTCCAGAACCGAGTTTGAGGACCCCAGGTATAGTGTATGTTACAAAAGCTTTTTACTTCAATTAAATGCTGATCATCGGCTCTTTCTCTCTGTCAAAATAATTTGATCAATCCCAGAAAAGATATGGCTTTACAATGACAAAAACACTGGGAATATTATTATAGTTACTCACTGACACACATTAACATCAAATACACTTGAAACTAACCAGTGAGAAAATGGCTAACGTTATTTGACGAATCACGTAAATCAACATGAACGGTAAATATATTGTTTTATACAAAGTATTAAGGTTAGATTACGTGTCTCATATAACCAGTATTATTTACAAAATAATAATAAACCTCTATATGAGCAAAACATACCAATATTTCCCTCGATCGAGACTCTTTTTATGTGATTGTTTGTACTCATGTGGTTCCTCGCCGAATGGAAGAGAGCAGTGCTCGATAAAAGACGCTTCCCCGTTTTTATAATCATCCCTGAGAAATCACAGAAAAATGATATTTACATCTCTCACGAGACTATTTTGACAAGTTTACATGCGTCAAGCAGCTTAGCCAAAGCGTGATTCTGGCTGAGGAATGTTTTGATTCAAAATAAAAGTCCCTTGAAATGAGCTAACCTCGCAAAACAAAATATTTTTACTACATTAACTTTTTGTAACAAGTTAAATTAACACAATTAATGCCACATACATCTAAACAATTCTATTTATATATCACTATTGTATACTGTGTATATACACATAAATGAACGATCTGAGTAATGCACCAAAGATATCTCCCAGAATTTCTGTTGCAATCGGGAGATCACAATATTACTATAGTATAAATACAGCACTACAACATATAAAAGAGAGAGAGGTCGACTTAAAGTCATTTACCTGTTTAATAATTATTTGATCAGCTGTAGTCTGCGCTGTTTTCTCATTAGGGCTTATTATGGGGTCTCTGTCGCCATCTTGTGGATGAACATCGTCGACCGCCTTCGCTCAAACCAGACAGAAGTTGTGTATATGTATATTTATTATCAACGAAATACCACATTATTTGTATATAATTTATTAGTAAATAGTAATGACTAGCTTTAACCAAAGAGCTTAGAATCAATGATGTTTGATTTAACCCATAGATATTTATATATCTACGCTTTAACCAACAAGATGCTCTTTAGATTTAAAATAAAAGTCCCTTTTGCAACGTACTGACCTCGCACCGTAGAAAGATCAAAAATCTATTTCTACAATAACTTCTTTCTAACACATTGAAATAATATAATTAACGCAACCTAGATCTGAATTATTAAACAAATAAAATACTAGGGTTGTTTTAAAAGTAAATAGGAATCTTGACTAACTTTAACCAACATAATAACAAGCCAAGATGCTCTTTAATTTCAAAATTAAAGTCCTTTTGAAATTGACTAACCTCGCAACGTTGAGAACAAAACTTTTTACTATATTACCTTTTTACAATACTACCAAAAAATCATATTATACATATTATATATATATATATGTGTGTGTGTGTGTGTGTGTTTAAAAGTAAATATTCTTGACTAACTTTAACTCGCATAAAACAAGATGCTCTTTAGATTCAAAATAAAAGTCCCTTTGAAATGTGCCCGCGCAGACAACGTTGAGAACAAAATATTTTACTAAATTACCTTACTACCCTACCAAAAAAGCATATCAATTATATATAGACTGAGTAAATAGTCTTGACTTTCTTTAACCGACATAAAAACAAGATGATCTTTAGATTCAAAATAAAAGTCCCTTTGAAATGTGCCCTCGCAAAGTTGTAAATTACCTTTTAACATTACCAAAAAAAAACATATTATACATATTTAAAAGTAAATAGTCTTGACTAACTTTAACTAGCATAAAAACAAGACGCTCTTTAGATTCAAAATAAAAGTCCCTTTGAAATGTGCCCTCGCAACGTTGTGAGAATTAAAAACCTTTTAACACATTAACTTTTTGTAACACGATGAAACAATACAAATAATGCAATATACATCAGAATTATCAACAAGCAAACACATGACCATATTGTTGTTTTAAAAGTAAATAGGAATCTTAACTAACTTTAACCAACATAATAACAGGACAAGACGCTTTTATAAAAATCCATTCTAAAATTTATTATTTCTTACTACAAATAAAACACATCAGATGTTTCCATTGTGCTCTAGATATTGCTTTAAAAGTAGATTTATCTACTACATGGGGGGGGGGGGGGGGATGCATTGTAATAATCTTCATTACTTACATGCATTCACAGAGAAAGGAAAAACATATAAAATGACATTAGTCTCAACTTAAAAACAATAATAACAAAAAACAATATTGATATTTCCCCCAAATCGGTTACTTCCAAACATTATAAAAGCACAAGACTAAAAATAAGCCGATTTTAGTTTTACTTTCATAATAAAAAACAAACTCTGACACAGGTTTCATATGCCAGTCCACCAGCAACACGTCAAGAGTAAAGATTACAGTGTAATACTGACAATGAAATCTGACGCAAAGAGAAACACACACACACACACACACACACTCACAGATTTCACAAAGTCTCCTTCTACAAGCTTTGAGGAAGCACAGCTGAGATATTGCAAAGACAATCAGAGTGCAGACGCAGCACTTTCAGGTCCCGAAACGAGAACAGAAGAAACATGAATGTATTAAGGCGGACCAATGTGGTGTTACCAGCAATGCCTATCTATCCTTGCTGCCCAGTTTCTCAATGAGGTCCTGCAGGGGTGCCAGCTCTCTGCGGTCGATCAGATTGAACTCCTAAAAACAACAAGTAACAATAGTGTATTAGATGAAAGAGCTCAGGAAGTGTCACATGTACACTACTGGTCAAACGGTTCAGATCAGAATGGTTCGTTATAAGGCTGCACAGTATTGGAAAATTTTAACTTTGCACTTTTTTTTCTTCTCTGTGATAAGTAAATACGTTTTCACCAGACGACTCAAACAGATCTACTCAAACAGATTACTTTAGATTGACCGGCCACTTTATTAGGTACACCTGTCCAACTGCTTGTTAATGCAAAATTCTACTCAGCCAATCACATGGCAGCAACTCAATGCATTTAGGCATGTAGACATGCTCAAGAAGATCTGCTGCAGTTCAAACCGAGCATCACAATGGGGAGGAAAGGGGATTTAAGTGACTTTGAATGTGAAATGGTTGTTGGTGCCAGACGGGCTGATCTGAGTATTTCAGAAACTGCTGATCTGCTGGGATTTTCACAACCATCTCTAGGGTTTACAGAGAATGGTCAGAACAAGAGGAAATATCCAGCGAGCGGCAGTTCTGTGGGCGCAGATGCCTTGTTGATGCCAGAGGTCAGAGGAGAATGGCCAAACTGGTTCCAGCTGATAGAAAGGCAACAGTAACTCAAATAAGCACTCGATACAACCGAGGTCTGCAGAAGAGCATCTCTGAACGCACAACACGACCAACCTTGAGGCAGATGGGCTACAGCAGCAGAAGACCACACCGGGTGCTGCTCCTGTCAGCTAAGAACAGGAAACTGAGGCTACAATTCACACAGGCTCACCAACACTGGACAGTAGAAGATTGGAGAAACGTCGCCTGGTCTGATGAGTCTCCATTTCTGCTGCCACATTCAGATGGTCGGGTCAGAATTTGGGGTCAACGACATAAAAGCATGGATCCATTCTGCCTTGTATCAACAGTTCAGGCTGGTGGTGGTGGTGTAATAGTGTGGGGGATATTTTCTTGGCACACTTTGGGCCCATTAGTACCAATTGAGCATTGTGTCAACACCACAGCCTACCTGAGTATTGCTGCTGACCATGTCCATCCCTTTATGACCACAGTGTCTCCATCTTCTGATGGCTACTTCCAGCAGGATAACGCTCCATGTCATAAAGCGTGAATCATCTCAGGCTGGTTTCTTGAACATGACAATGAGTTCACTGTACTCAAATGGCCTCCACAGTCACCAGAGCTCAATTCAATTGAGCACTTTTGGGATGTGGTGGAACGGGAGATTGGCATCATGGATGTGCAGCCGACAAATCTGCACTAACTGTATGATGCTATCATGTCAATATGGAGCAAAATCTCTGAGAAATATTTCCAGTATCTTGTTGAATCTGTGCTATGAAGGATTAAGGCAGTTCTCAAGGCAAAAGGGGGTCCGACCCGATACTAGTAAGGTGTACCTAATAAAGTGGCAGGCAAGTGTGTGTTGCTATTTTTTAAAATAAATACATAAAAATTCAGGCTTGTTAAACAAAAGTGATCTAAAAACCTGAGCAGTATTGTACTTATCAAAAACAAAGTGTGTGTTTGTGTGTATGTGTGTGTTCATGCACTGACCTGTACAAAGAAGATAAAATGCTTGAAGGAGGTGTTAAGGTGAGCCTCCTCCTGCAGCTGTATGACCGAGTCGAAATGCTGGTGGTAGATGTGCGCGTAAACTCTGAACAGACGCTTCAGGATCGTTTTAGCCACTGACATGAAGTTCTTGGGGAAAGGGACACCTGGGAGGAGGAGTAAAGATGATATGAAAAGGTTTCACTGAGCCTGTGAGTTTATAACCAATGTGATCATACAAACCGATCTTAGACGGGAAGAGAGTTTCGTCATCCAGCTGATCCTGAACCCAAGTCATCAAGTAGTCGATGTATTTGGGGGCAGAACACTTGATGGGTTTCTTGATGTTGGTGCCGTCGGCCCAGTGGTACTCATACCTGTCGATTTATGAAGTCTTTTCATTTCAGGCAAAATATGAACTTTTGTATTTACTAATGAAAACTAGTATGTGGATTTATTTGGGTACATTTACATTCTTGAGCAACACTGATTGATGTTCACTGTCCCTAGTGAAATAAACGGAAATCTAAAAATTCTGTCATTGTTTACAATAACATTCACATTCATCACACCTTTATGAGTTTCTTTCTTCTGTTGAACACAAAAGCAGATATAGACTTTTTCCTACTATGGGAGTCAATGGTTTCTGGTTTTCAGCATTCTTCAAAATATCTTCTTTCGTGTTAAACAGAATAAGCCTTTTTTCCTACTATGGGAGTCAATGGTTACCGGTTTTCAGCATTCTTCAAAACATATTTTTTTGTGTTCAACAGAATAAGCCATTTTTAATCCTATTATGGGAGTCAATGGTTACCGCTTTTTAGCATTCTTTAAAATATCTT
>CAIGQQ010033701.1:5258003-5273928 GCA_903798035.1 Danio albolineatus
CTTTTGTGTTCAACAGAATAAGACTTTTATCTTACTATGGGAGTCAACGGTTACTGCTTTTTTACATTCTTTAAATGATCTTCTTTTGTGTTCAACAAAATAAGACTTTTATCCTACTATGGGAGTCAATGGTTACCACTTTTTAACATTCTTTAAATTATCTTCTTTTGTGTTCAACAGAACAAGAATTTTTTAATCTACTATGGGCGTCAATGGTTACCAGTTTTTAGCATTCTTCAAAATATCTTCGTTTCTGTTCAACAGAATAAAACTTTTATCCTACTATGGGAGTCAATAGTTACCGGTTTTCATCATTTTTCAAGATATCTTCTTTTGTGTTCAACAGAATAACACTTTTTTACCGTACTATGGGAGTCAATGGTTACCGATTTTTAGCATTCTTCAAAATATCTTCTTTTGTGTTCAACAGAATAAGACTTTATGCTACTATGGGAGTCAATGGCTAACAGTTTTCAGCATTCTTCAAAATATCTTCTTTTGTGTTCAACAAAATAAGACTTTTTATCCTACTATGGAAGTCAATGGTTACCACTTTTAAGCATTCTTCAAAATATCTACGTTTCTGTTCAACAGAATAAGACTTTTTTTATCCTACTATGGGAGTCGATGGTTACCGCTTTTTAACATTCTTCAAATTATCTTCTTTTGTGTTCAACAGAATAAGACTTTTATCCTACTACGGGAGTCAATGGTTACCGGGTTTCAGCATTCCTCAAAATATCTTCTTTTGTGTTCAACAGAATAAAGAAACTCATAAAGGTTTAGAACCTCCTAAGGTGGAACAGGTTTAGGAGTATAAGAGAGTATGAGTTGTATAGATATATACAGTATAACCAGAGTATAAGTGTTATTTACCTGGGCCCTGCTGACATCACAGAGCACTTGACTTCTGTGCAGAATTCAGTGATTGTGCCATACAGCATGTTGATCTGATTGAAAAAGTCCACGGCTATAAAAAAAAAACATAATTAAATGACATAATTATGATGTACGCTGTGTTTGTCCTCAAAAGCATCTCCACTGAGACTCACTGTTGACAGCGATCCACTCATTGAGGTCTTCTCCCTCGGGCAGCATCACCGCGGCTCGCAGATTTCCGCTTCCCAGAGTGGCCTCTGCGTGTTTGAGCAGCTCATACTGATGAGAGCCTTCTGGGATGTTCTTCTTCGGCTTGAATGTCTTCGACGAACGGTTTCCGCTGCAATCAAATGTTTAGATATCCGATTATACAGTTGAAGTCAGAATTATTAACCCCCTGTATATTTGTTTCCCAATTTGTGCTTAACTCTTCAGTCTGAGCTAAAAATGTCTGAACTCATCCCAATGACATCTTTTCGCTCTATCCTTTTTAACAAACAACAACAGTCCATTTCTCAATGTATGTGTTTTTAATATATTGTAATGTGATATAGGCGAACAACCAAACTGTATTTTTATATTATCTTAATTTTTACTATTTTTATTACTATTATGAATATCATTATTATTACTATATTTATTTTGTTTTTATTTTATTTTTTATTTCTTTCTTTCATAGATCGTGTGTTGCGGACCTCTTGGCCAGGTCACCCTTGTAAATGAGATCTTGATCTCAATGTGTTTTTATCTGCTTAAATAAAGAAACATATAACTGAAACATTCCCAGAGATGGGTTGTGGCTGGAAGGGCATCGGCTGCGTAAAACAAATGCTGGATAAGTTGGCGGTTCATTCCACTGTGGCGACCCCGGATTAATAAAGGGACTAAGCCGAAAAGAAAATGAATGAATGAATGAATAACTGAAACATTTTTTCAACACATTTCTCATCATAATAGTTAATATCTCATTTCTAATAACTGATTTATTTTATCTTTGCCATGATGACAGCATGTAATATTAGACTAGATATTCTTCAAGACACTAGTATTCAGCTTAAAGTGACATTTAAAGGCTTAACTAGGTAAAATTAGGGTAAAGTTAGAGTAATTAAGCAAGTCATTATATAACAGTGGTTTGTTCTGAAGACAATCCAAAAATAATAATGCTTAATGGGGCTAATAATATTGACCTTAAAATGGTGTTAAAAAAATTTAAAACTGCTTTTCTTCTAGCCCAAATAAAAGAAATAAGACTTTCTGCAGAAGAAAAAATATTATAGGAAATACTGTGAAACATTCTCTGCTCTGGTAAACATCATTTAGGAATGATATTTGTAGAGTCACTGCAGAGTTAGATAGAGTGAACGCTTATGATTTGATGTGTTGTAAAAGCATGTGACTGTGTTTTTCAAGAGAGTTTAAAGCATTTGGGCACAACATATATGCGGCATGGTGGCGTAGTGGGTAGCACGTTCGCCTAACAGCAAGTAGTTCGCTGGTTCGAGCCTCAGCTGGGTCAGTTGGCATTTCGGTGTGGAGTTTGCATGTTCTGTGTTGGCGTTTGTTTTGCTCCGGTTTCCCCCACAAGTCCAAAGACATGTGGTATAGGTGAATTGGGTAGGCTAAATTGTCCATAGTGTATGAGTGTGTGTGGATGTTTCCCAGTGATGGGTTGCAGCTGGAAGGGCATCCGCTGCGTAAAACATATGCTGGATAAGTTAGCGATTCATTCCGCTGTGGCGACCCCAGATTAATAAAGGGGCTAAGCTGAAAAGAAAATGAATGAATTGGGCACACGCACCACTGGAGGACTGTCTGAGACTGATTACACACACTACATAAGCAGCACATACATGCTAAGTCATTGCTGAGTATTGTTCCCTGTAAGTGACATACTGTTTTGATCTTAGCCTTGCTCGTTTCATTTATCCTTGTCTGCCGCCAGCCTTTTTGACCTTCCGCCTGTTTAAAGACCACGATTTTGATTTACCTGTATACATCTGTTTGGCCCCGATGACCACTGCTATACTGACTTTAAATAAATCTGCAATTGGATCCTCACCACCGTTGTCCTTGTCACCCATCCGTTACAATATATATATTTATGTTTATTTTTTATTTGACAGTTGATTTCTTATTAAATAAATAAAAGAACAAGTGACAAAATACATTCATCAAATCCAGTGTATAAAATTGTAATAGCACACTTTACATTTGATACACTTTGTTCTTTACTTGAGGTTGCCTAAAAGGTCTTTTGATGACTAAAGCTGAAATACTTTATATTGAAGGGATGGGAACAGTCTTCAAGAACGACATGTACTTTCGGTTTAATTTTAATTAGATACATTTCATTCACTGCCAATTTTTACAGCTCGACACAGTTATAGCTTCTCTTTAACTGATAATAGTCCATACCACACAATCATGTTAAAACTCACAACACTTTCGACCAAATTCTTATATATACCATCTCCAAAAATATGCTGACTCACACAAAAGTGTTGTAACCTCCTAATAAAATAAATTCAATTAATCTTTATTTCTATAGCGCTTTTACAATGGAGATTGTGTCCAAGCAGCTATAATATATAATCATAAGATATCATCTCTGCATTGCTTTTTCAGAAATACATTACAGATTTACCTAAATGTTGTCTCTGATTAATCAATCTACGTATCTGAATACTGTTAGACTGCCCACAAACTCATAAAGTACTCATTCATTCATTCTCTTTTCGGCTTAGTCCCTTTATTAATCCGGGGTCGCCACAGCGGAATGAACCGCCAACTTATCGAGCATTTGTTTTACGCAGCGGATGCCCTTCCAGCCACAACCCATCTCTGGGAAACACATCCATACATTCTCATTCACACTCATACACTACGGACAATTTAGCTTACCCAATTCACCTGTACCACATGTCTTTGGACTGTGGGGGAAACCGGAGCACCCGGAGGAAACCCACGCAACCACAGGGAGAACATGCAAACTCCACACAGAAATGCCAACTGGCCCAGCCAGGGATCGAACCAGCGACCTTCTTGCTGTGAGGCGAACGTGCTAACCACTAGGCCACCGTGGCGCCCTCATAAAGTACTGTTTATTTCAATTCTATCTTTGTTTTCTTGTATTTATCAACACTTTTAACTTGTTTATTATATGTTTTGTAAATAAACTGCATGTAAATATATATATTTTAACCTTTATCTTCTTAATATAAAATGAAATACAATAAATTCACATATAATAAACAAGTTCCTACACTTACTATATGTACAGTTAATTAGCCATATTTGTGATCAGATTTAACATGCGCAGTACAGAAGAAACATTTCACTACTCATGGGGGATTTGAAAAGTAGTAATATTGTTAAAGTCTCAATGTTAAAGTCTTATTGTTAAAGTCTTATAGACAGATTTACAACACATAATAGACAATTTCTAAAAAATAAATCAATCAATAAATAACTAATAATAATTCTTACACTGCTTACCTCCGTTATTGAGCATCCAATCATGTTAAAACTCACAACACTTTCGACCAAATTCTTATATATACCATCTCCAAAATATGTCGACTCATGTAAACTCCTAGTAAGATATTCAATTCAATTAATCTTAATTTCTATAGCGCTTTTACAATGGAGATTGTGTCAAAGCAGCTATAATATATAATTATTAGATATCATCTCTGCATTGCTTTTTCAGAAATACATTATAGATTTCCAGCAAATGTCAATTTACTATCAATAAATTTACCTAAATGTTGTCTCTGATTAATCAATCTACGTATCTGAATACTGTTAGACTGTCCATAAACCCATAAAGTACTGTTTATTTAAACTATATCTTTGTTTTCTTGTATTTATCGATGCTTTTAACCGGTTTATTATATTTTTTAGTAAATAAACTGCATGTTTATATATATATTATAACCTTTATCTTCTTAATATAAAATAAAATACAATAAATTCACATATAATAAACAAATTCCCAAACTAACTATATGTACAGTTAATTAGCCATATTTGTGATCAGATTTAACATGCGCAGTACGGAAGAAACGTTTCACTACTCATGTGGGATTTGAAAAGTAGTAATATCGTTAATATCTTTATGGTTATAGACAGATTTACAACACATAATAGACAATTTCTAAAAAAAAAGAAAAGCTAATTCCTCCACTGCTTACCGCCCTTATTGAGCATGCAATCATGTTAAAACTCACAAGACTTTTGACCAAATTCTTATATATTCCATCTCCAAAACATGTTGACTCATGCAAAAGTGTTGTAACCTCCTAATAAGATAGATTTCCAGCAAAAGTAAAATTACTATCAATAATTTACTTAAATATTGTCTCTGATTAATCAATTTACGTATCTGAATACTGTTAGACTGACCATAAACCCAAAAAGTATTGTTTATTTCAATTATATCTCTGTTTTCTTGTATTTATTGATGCTTTTAATTAGTTTATTCTATTTTCTGTAAATAAACCGCATGTTAAAATATATATTTTAACCTTTATCTTCTTAATGTAAAATAAAATACAATAAATTCACATATAATAAACAAGTTCCTAAACCTACTATATATACAGTTAATTAGCCATATTTATTATATGTTATGCAGATGGACTCCCATACAGAATCATCTAAGTTAATTAATTGTTTACAAATAGAGTTTTTAAAGTCATCTGACGAAAAGGTATTCATAATAATCCCATAAAAACTAAATATCGCAGACAAAATCCATCTAACATGAAGGTTTCCTTCTGTGTTTACGCGCACAGAGGAACAGACATGTCAACCGGAAATGCGGTTACTTTTAAAGTTTAATGCCTTTTTGGTACCACGAAAAGTTATTTGCTTTACTTTTTAAGTCGGATAACTTCTCTATTTTCATTCTTTTAATAATAAACAACTGTTTAGCGAGTAAAAACATTCGCTTAAGCCAATATAACATGCTAAGCAACTGTTGGATCGGCAAAAAAATACTTACAATAAGAAACTCATCTCCGGTTGTCCTTCTTCTTTAAAATATAACCGTTAAGTCAAAACAAACCAGTTATAGAAGCTGATTAATTCTTAAAGTCCATAAAACAGCATTTATTAATGCTCTCCGAAGTTCGGTGTTGAACAGACGAACGGTAGGCGTAGAAGAAGTAGACTCAGGAAATGTCTACGATTGGTCTACGAATGGCTAATGAAATAAAACGCTTAATTTACTACGGAATTAAGTAAACTTATCATTTATTTGTATGAAAATATTGTTAGGACTGCTTAGCACTTGTTACAATACGAAACTAAGCAGTTATCTTTAGTTAAAACTACTTGCTGGCTCCTAGAACGCTGTGGCTAACCCGCGCATGCGCGTTACGGCTCAAGGGGCGGTAGTTTGTCATCGTGGATGTATGATCATGTAGTGACGCTTTAGCCACGCACAGGGCATTGGGGTTATAAGCTGCCACTAAATATTTAGTGTGCACACCTTTCTGCCTTCACCCATCTAGTCTTTTTAGTCTCGCATACGCGCGCTTTAGCGGGTTGTGAGTATTTATTTAATTTAATCGTATTTATACACACACAATGGCCACACTCCGAGCATTGCGGAAACTCTGCCGGCATTTCCACCATCAAACATGTAGTTTCCATTTATCATCTTCAAGGTAAGTGCCCTAAATATCATATATTCTCACGTGTGAGTGTAATAAACACGGGATTAGCATGTTATTAGCACTAGCGTTGGTCGTTCGCTTTAAACTGATTGTCATAGAAGCGGATCAGTCATAATATCTTCATTAACTCGTTATTAGCATCATACATGTTGTAGTAATAAGAGTATTACTGTTAAGTGTGTTTATAACGTTTGAAATCTGCGAGTTGTTCTCGGTGTTTTAGTTATGTAACAAACGCCGGTTAATTGTTCGGCTGGTGTGCGCGCCCCCGAGCGGCTCGCCGGGTCCCGGAGCTCCGGCTGATGTAATGTCAGAAAGCGCTTGCACACACACACACACGCACACACACACACACACACACACACACACACACGGATATTACAGTTAAGAATAAATCTTTATTTCTTTCTAATTGGTATGACAGAGATATATTGCATTTATTTTCTTAATTTGATGACTTGGGGGATTTATTAACTTATGAACAATTTATGAAAATTCATCAATTTCCTATCCCATTTAAGAAATTTAACATGATTGTGAATGCTATACCAAAAGAATTAATACATCTAACAAAAATCCATATCTTGTATATAAATAAAAGAACTATATAACCCTCTTTATTATAAGAAGGCATTAGTATTTATGATAAGAAATGCAACAACAAACTTATTCTTCGTATTCTCCAACAAAAAAATCAAATCGCTCCAAGAGGGAAGTCATATTGGTCTGCGTTAATACAAAATATTGATTGGAAAAAAAGCCTGGCTTCTCCCATATAAATATGTAATCCCAAACAAAGCAAAGGAAATTCCTTTAAAAATTCTACATAAAATATACGCAGTCAATACATTTGTGTCAAAATTTGTTGATATTGATAATACTTGTTCTGTTTGTCAGGAAAGTGAGGAAACTTTATCCCACATATTGTTTACATGCAAAATCTCACAAAAGTTTTGGTCAGATTTATATACTTATTTGAATAAATCACAATTAACAAAACAAATTTTTAAATTGAAAGATATTATTTGTTACTACTCTAGTCCAAAAAATAAAAAATGAAGAATATGTATATAACTTTTTTATATTATATGCAAAATTCTTTATCCACAAACAAAAATTTCTTAAATCCTCTCCCACATTTGCTCATTTTTTAACTGAATTTGATTCTTTGCTTAAAGCTATACGTTTATCTAATATCCAAAAATCCTGCAAGTTAATAGAAGCTGATGAAAATATCATGCTTTCAGTAAGTTAGTTGCTAGATGTTTAATTATTTAATTTTGTACTTCCCCTTTTTTTATTTTATTGTGCGTTTGTTTTTGTTATTTTCTCTCCTTTCTGTCTTATTTGTTACTTGTTGTTATTTAACTTTGTACTTGTATTCCAGTCTCTTACAGATGACTTCCTGATTTTTATTGTACATTTCTTCTTTTAAATAAAAGTTTATACTAAAAAAACAAACAAAAAAAACACACCCACACACACCGGCAAGGCATCAGGTTTCTACAGGGACACACTGCTGCTAATTCAGTGCTCATGTGTTGGGTTTCCTCTCTGATGATTTTACGCAATAGTATACGCATGATTGCTCAAATTTAGCACACACCCTTGTTCATTTCTGCGCCTCGTCGTCGGTGATTTAGTAGATTAATTTACAGGATTCTGCACGCATGACAGATAGTTCTCGTGCTCTTTTAACCTCATCATGAGGCATTTATGTTCGTTTGGATATAAGGGACATTCTACAAGAAACGTACATCACCTGTCCCTGAATTAAAATACAGTAAAATAAACATAAATACAGTGAAAAACATAAATACAGTGAATAAAAAGCAATTCATCCTTAAAAATAAACTCCAAAATGGACTGATGGTTGATTTCTGTGAGTTGATCTGTAAAGGAAAATATCATTCATTTGGTTCTCAGATTTGTTTTCTTTATTATAAACACTTTAAAAATGTACAAACCCGGTCATTGTCCTTTCCTCAACCCAATTGAACCTACAGCTTTCATAGTTTTGTTGTGCTAAAAACTTATTTAGAAGAAAGAAAAACTTTAGAAATTGCAAAGTTTAATTTGTTATCATTCACATCAACTGATTAAAAACATAAAATTATGAATAAAGTCTACAAATAAACACTACAAATATATATTACATTCATACATTCATTTTCTTGTCAGCTTAGTCCCTTTATTAATCCGGGGTTGCCACAGCGGAGTGAACCGCCAACTTATCCAGCATTTAATTTACGCAGCGGATGCCCTTCAAGCCACAACCCATCACTGGGAAACATCCATGCAGACTCATTCACACACATACACTACGGACAATTTAGCCTACCCATTTCACCTATACCGCATATCTTTAGACTTGTGGGGGAAAGCGGAGCACCCGGAGAAAACCCATGTGAACATGTGGAGAACATGCAACTCCATATAGAAATGCCAACTAACCCGACCGAGGCTCGAACCAGCAGACAGGAGACAGCACTACCTACTGCACCACCGTGTCGCCCTATATAATACATATAAATTTAAAATTGTCATTCATGTTTCGTTCAGTCCTGTAACATTTGCATTAAATTTAACATAAAATGCGTGCAATATACCTTTAAGGTTATGACTCAGAAGTGACATCATTTGACGGAGAAGAAGCTGACAGTGATCAAGGATGCAGTCTATCATTGAATTGTACGATTTTATGCTTATTTTTGTATGATTTGTGAGGAAGACGAGCTTAAGGGTCAGCCCCTGTCACATTTTTTATAAGTGAAAATGTACGTTTTTTGTAGAATGTCCCATAAATGTGTAAAAAAATGCATTGTTTTTTTTTTATTATAGGATCTGAACTTTGATAAAATACAAAAACTCAAATGTTTTATAGATGTATCCATTATAATAAAACAAATATTTGGGATGTGAAAATTAAGCTTTTTAATCATCTTTTTTGTTAAAATTACAAAGTTATTTTTTAGTATATATAGTTTTAGAAAGGTATTACAATTTATTAATATGGTTTTGTCAGCAAAAACAGATGCACGTTGTAAATTAACAAAACTTTTTAGTAATTTTGCAAATTATTTTAGTAGTTTTTAGAAATTATGGATTTACATTGAGCGTTAAAGGCCACCTATGATAAAAATCATCTTCTGGAAGCTGTTTGGACAGAGCTGTGTGTAGGTATAGTGTGTCCACAGTCATATTGGGGTGATGTAAAAACAATAAGTCTCTTTTTATTTTTTATTTCCAGACGTTAAAATAGCATCCAAATCCCTCTCACTTTGAGGCCGCCCGCAAGTTGATGTAGGAGTGCGGTTTCCCCGCCCACCGGATAGATTGGCAGCCGCGTATTAACATGTCTTAATGCATATAATCATATCAACAAGACAGGACGTGCGCAAAGCAACTGGGATTGAAAGATCTGTTCAGCTCTCTGTGGTCATCAGTCATCATCAAATGTGATCAAGAATGAGTTTAACAAGTTTAAAATGTTTTTAAAACAGTGCATGTTTGTAATAAAGTAAGTTAAAGTTGGTAAAATCACTGTAATTCATCACCACAGCCGCGTGTCAGTACAATTATAAAAGAAGACGCAATGAACAACTGATTACTTTTAATATGAGTGTGATACTTAATTATTACTTAATTATAAAGTTTACATTCATTTTTTCTTAGAATTAGCTGATCAAATAATAAAGCTTTAGTTGAAATATATTAATATATTACTGTAACATAATATAATGATTCTTCGGTGGGGAACAAAAAAGTTTGAATGGATTACAAGAGGTAAAAGTGTGTAAAATAATGTAAAAAAACAACAACAACGTAGCTTTATTTTTGCACTTTATTTTTATAGCTAAAACAACTCAAAATCATGAAAAACTTACTTTATGCCAAGATCACAAATGAATGAAATTAATTAAAACTAAACTTGTTATCGTTTAGTTGCGATAACAAGTGGCTTCTTAAACCTTTCATAGTTACTAGTCATCATTATTAGGTTTAAAGGTCAGTCATTTAAACAGAATTTGCAGATGCTTTTACTAAAAAATTGCAAAATTCACATTGATTTCATTCAAAGAATGCATTTTATCATGCATTAGACATATGCTGATATTCAATAATTCAATATATCATGATAATGAACTTAAACAATATTGATATCATAGGAAGTTTGAAATGCCATGAAGAATATATTGCCTAATGATTATTATTTAAACATTTATAGTGCTTATTACTAATATTCTTGCTTGGAGACGTAATTGGTTAGTTTAATAGTTTACCATTAACAATTTCACATGATAATCTGGCCTACCTCACGCTGAAATATTGATTTGAAAAAAGCTATTGTATGTTAAATTGTCCATATGTCTTCATATAGTCACAGCAGCACACAGCTTATCTTTAGACCACAGCTTTGACTCCCAGTGTATCTGGATTGCTGAGCAACACTTGAACGAACAGATAAGTTCCACAGGAAAAACTAGTGCTCACTCATTTTTGTTCTAAGTGAACAAGAGCTGTTGCCAATTTCAAGGGTGGGGTCTCAGTCAGCTCCCTTGTTCTGTAGTCAGGGCACTTATTAGGGAGTCAGCCGTAATTCTTCTGAAACATTAAGAGACGGCGGGACATAGAGTAATACTGTGCTAATTTATTTTTTAACTAGGGTATATTATACAAAAATACACCACAGTTTGCCGTAGTAAAATCTAATATATACTACAGTATTTATTAGTTTATCAGTTTACTATAGTTAATAATACAGTATGTTACAGCTTTTATTTAAAAAAATGTTATGAATACTATTATATATACAGTATTATTACTACAATATTTTGTTTTGTGGGCTAGGGTTGGGTCGATAGACGATGCCATCGTGATAGACATCACGATGCTGAGCTGGCATCGCATTCCTCTGCCCCGCCACCGTCGCAGCAGCAACTCGCTCGCAAAAAATACACACTGAGGCCGCATTTACACTAATGTCTTAGTTTTTAAATGGCATTTTAGAATGAAGACGATCCACATCCACACTGACGTTTCATCTAGCATTCCTGAACAGCCCTTCATCCACACTATAACGCTGAAAACACACATCACGTGACCACACACACAAAAATACACACTCTAGCATATGCGCACGTCTGAGCTCCAGGCAGTCAGCGGGTGCTTTGAGCACAAAACCCCAAAGAGCAGCGCACGTGTGACAGTTCATCAAGGATGTCCCGCTGGACGGCGTCTCACTATAGTTGTTAAACGTGATATTTAATTAATCTTGTCTCTATCTAATGAATCTTCGGTCTTATGAATCTATCAGGTAACGTGTCTCAGTGTCAGTACGCTGCTTCAGTCTTTCGCTTTCACGCTTGTACTCAGTAATGTTAGCGTAAACCTCAGATACTGTTGGTTGTGCACCTTTTTTACCAACAGAGTTTGTCGACGCCATTATAACGATACAGATCACTCTGCTTATTCATGCGAGAGTCCTGCGGAAACAGTAGCTATGTTTCCATTTAAAAATAAGAATGAACTTTTTGCGCAAAACTGGATTATCACATAAAAGACGTGCGAATAAAGCAGCGTTTCCATCCAACGAGTCAAAGCGGACAAAATCGTCACTTCCTGATTAACTGGCGCCAAATATCAACAGTAAAAAGGTAATTTGCTGCAGTAGGAGAAGCTGCGTCAATCTTTTCTTCATTTAATAAATGACTTGTGCCTCAGAAGGCAATCCTGACACGCAGTGAACGCGTGGTGGCGCTTGAAGGTGTCAGACACGGAGCACAGATGATCTTGTTTCTGGAGGTCATTAATAATATAATAACACAACTGCTGAAACGGTGAGGTGTTTTAGAATGACCAAAACAACATTTCAGATGTTTTACGATGTGTTCAGCTGCTGGTTTGTCCATTTACACACATTTTCATCATCACATGATCTCTTATAACAAAATCACATTAACTTTTTTTTAAATGCGCATACTGGAATTTATGCGGTAAAAGTGTTTCCATTGCAGTTCATGCGCATCTTGTCTTATTGAATAAAAAGTTTATCCTACTCAGGTATACGCAGATATTTTTTATGCACATTTTCAAAATGTATGCGCATCTTGGCGTTTCCATCAACCAATTT
Source organism: Danio albolineatus (assembly GCA_903798035.1). NCBI lineage: Eukaryota > Metazoa > Chordata > Actinopteri > Cypriniformes > Danionidae > Danio > Danio albolineatus. Next base: position 5,270,700 of record CAIGQQ010033701.1, read on the forward strand.
TTTTATGCGCATATCCAAAATGCAAATAAAAATAGCTGGATGAAAACGTAGCTAGTGACTGACAGGTGGTCATTTGCGTGTAACTTATCTTTATTTATTTATGATTTGGTTATGGGTAAAATAAAGACCATGCGGGTCAGGTAGTTAAAACGGTAGGCTACTAATAATTCATTTGTAATTAATGAATTATTTATAATTAATATTAATATATTATAATTATGGTGGTTAATTTCGCTGTGGCGAACCTAGATTAATAAAGGGACTAAGCCAAAAAGAAAATGAATGAATGAATGAATGAATATAATTATTAATTATTATAATTAATTATTATAATTGGCTTAAATTAATTATTATAATTAATTCACCGCCGTCTATGATGACGATGCCATCGTCCATCGCGATGTTTCACATTAGACATCACGCCAAATTGGTCGACATTGCCCAACCCTAATGTGGGCATTGAGGATCCTATTAGTTTTCATGTTTTGCCGTGAAGTGATATATTATATATTAGTTTTCATGTTTTGCCGTTTTTTCCCCTTTAATCCTCCTCATTTCCAGACAGGAGGCTGTTGTCAAATGCAAAAAGTATGAATAAGCATTTCATCATGTTCATACAGTTCAAAAATCCTTTTCTTAATTTGCGTTTTTGTCTTTAGTCCAAATATCTAAAAATTCTAAAATCAAGAAGCCTTTTCTAGACAACAACAAATATTGTCTTGTTTTCAGAAATAATATGTCAAAATTAAGTGAGTTTTTTTCTTAAAACATCGCCCAACCCTAATGTGGGCATTGAGGATCCTCTCATATATTAGTTTTCAGGTTTTGCCGTGAATTTTTTCCCCTTTAATCCTCTTCTTTTCCAGACAAGAGGCTGTTGTCAAATGCAAAAAGTGTGAATATGCATTACATCATATTCAAACACATACTTAATTTGTGTTTTTGTCTTGTTTTTAGTCCAAATATCTAAAAATTCATCTTAAAAAACAACAAATATTGTCTCGTTTTCAGAAATAATATGTCAAAATTTAGTGAGTTTTTTTTCTTGAAACATCACCCAACCCTAATGTGGGCATTGAGGATCCTCTCATATATTAGTTTTCAGGTTTTGCCGTGTGTTTTTCCCCTTTAATCCTCTTCTTTTCCAGACAAGAGGCTGTTGTCAAATGCAAAAAGTATGAATAAGCTTTTCATCATAGTCATACAGTGCAAAAATGCATTTCTTAATTTGCGTTTTTGTCTTGTTTTTAGTCCAAATATCTAAAAATTCTAAAATCAAGAAGTTTTCAGGTTTTGCCGTGAGTTTTTCCCCTTTAATCCTCTTCTTTTCCAGACAAGAGGCTGTTGTCAAATGCAAAAAGTATGAATATGCATTACATCATATTCAAACACATACTTAATTTGTGTTTTTGTCTTGTTTTTAGTCCAAATATCTAAAAATTCTTCTTAAAAAACAACAAATATTGTCTCGTTGTCAAAATTAAATGAGTTTTTTTTTCTTAAAACAAGCACAATAATCTGCCAGGTTAAGTTAAACGGTCTTATTTTCAATCCTGTTTTTTTTTTCTCCAGACAAGATGCTGTGGTGATCTCCGGACGAAAGCTGGCCCGGCAGATCCGCAACGAGGCGCGTGATGATGTAGAGGAGTGGGTTTCTGCGGGAAACCGACGGCCTCATCTGAGTGTGGTTTTAGTGGGCGACAATCCAGCCAGTCACTCTTACGTCCTCAATAAGACCCGCGCAGCTGCTGAAGTGGGTAAGACACTCTCTGTTACATTACCAGATCATTCCCAGGTCATCCCATATACAGTTGAAGGCAGAATTATTAGCCCACCTGGATGTTTTCTTTCTCCAATTTCTGTTCAATTTCTCTCACTAATGAAGATATTATGAATGTTTGAGAAAGAAACAGCCATTGACATCAATATGAGCAAAAGATACTATGGAAGTCAATGACTGTTTCAGTATATTTGCATTTGTGTTCAACAGAAGAATGAAAGTAAATCAGATTTGATCAATTTGAGGATAAATAAATGATGACGAATGTTTATTTTGGGGTGAACTATCCCTTTAAATTGTTTAAAAGCTGAATTGGACAGTAAATGAAAGCAGATATGAGCCTGCTTGTCTTCAGTCTTGCTGTGGTCTGCATGCGGTGTCACTTTCTGCTGTTGGCTGTGTGTACAGTATGTAAACCTATTTATAGTTCGCATCGTGTGACTCCTTACAGTTTCTCGCACTGCTGCTGTACAGACTCACACAAGCAAATATAGCCAGAGAGAAACCTCACAGCAATAAATGCTTTGTTTCTTCAGTTTTTACATGCACTGCGGTCTTTTAATATGTGTGCAGATTTTAACATAAAAGATCTTGTATTTGCATGCACGTAAACTGACATTAAAAAAGTTCTTCGAAACACAAATAAATCATGCAGAAATGTTGTGATCCTCTATTTGGATATATGATTAAAAATAAAAGTATTATGCCGATCATCACATATGATGATCCCAAAATTTGCAGAATTTGTCTAAGAGGATAGTTCACCCTAAAATCAAGTTTCTTTCTTGAGTTAAACCAAATAAAGAGATATTTTGAAGAATGTTTGATGAAACTATCATTGACTTCCGCAGCATTTGTTTTTCCTACTATCAACACAGGCTCGTTGTGAAAACGTAGTCCCACAAATGTCTCTGGAGACCGCACATCATGTAGTCAGAGGTATATATGGCTGCGTTTAGTCTTTTTAAGCGAACGCTATGGGGCAATGTGACGCCATTCTTTTTTGCGCTTACCAGCTGACCGCTTACCTCCGTGTGGACGACTTTCACGCTGCAATTAGTTTGTTCCGTTAGCTCGCCGTGTTCGTCAGCGGACTCGAGACGCAGAGAGGAGTTGACCACAACGACAGGGTTCGAGTCTGGTGAGGAGCGGTTCCAGAAAGCAGGTCAGAATAAAACTGAATCCAAAAAATAAAATAAACCAGTAAATAACAGTGTGAGAACGTTGTAGAAATGAGGCGAGGGCTTTTATTTTTTATCTGGATTGCTTTTTTGAAAGTTGTTGGTTGGGTTTTGGGAAGGAGGAGGGTGGGTCAGTCAGTCAGTCAAACAGTCAGCCGACAGCGGCCTCTGGTGGGTTTACGTGAGAACAGCGGGCGCGAACTGCAATCACGAGAGACATTTTATGGCCCGTTTCCACTGAGTGGTACGGTACGGTACGGTACGGTTC
>CAIGQQ010033701.1:5274328-5284922 GCA_903798035.1 Danio albolineatus
CCCTTCCAGCCACAACCCATCTCTGGGAAACACATCCATACATTCTCTTTCACACACATACACTACGGACAATTTAGCTTACCCAATTCACCTGTACCGCATGTCTTTGGACTGTGGGGGAAACCGGAGCACCCGGAGGAAACCCACGCAACCACGGGGAGAACATGCAAACTCCACACAGAAATGCCAACTGGCCCAGCCGGGGATCGAACCAGCGACCTTCTTGCTGTGAGGCGAACGTGCTAACCACTCGGCCACCGTGGCGCCCATTTAAAAAATATTTTTTTATATTATATTTTTATTATTAAGTTTTTATAAACATAACTTTTACTTAGAATGTTTACATTCACAAAAAAAACAACAAATAGATAGAAAGTAATAATAGATAGAAATGATAATAATAAATAATTAATAGTGTCAGCTTAAAAAAGATAATACATTACATTGAACAAAAGTCCCACGGTGGCGTAGTGAGTAGCACGTTCGCCTCACAGCAAGAAGGTCGCTTGTTCGAGCCCCGGCTGGGTCAGTTGGCATTTCTGTGTGGAGTTTGCATGTTCTCCCCGTGGTTGCGTGGGTTTCCTCCGGGTGCTCCAGTTTCCCCCACAGTCCAAAGACATGTGGTATAGGTGAATTCGGTAGGCCAAATTGTCCATAGTGTGAATGAGTGTGTATGGATGTTTCCCAGAGATGGGTTGTGGCACGAAGGGCATCCGCTGCATAAAACAAATGCTGGTTAAGTTGGTGGTTCATTCCGCTGTGGCGACCCCGGATTAATAAAGGGACTAAAGCCGACAAGAAAATGAATGAACAAAAGTCCAATATACAGACAATAACTACAGCAAAGCCCCTGATAGTATTTCAAAGATCATGTAAATATGTTTTGATTAATGCCCAGGTCTGTTAAATATCTGATATTAATACAATATTTGATATTAATACAATATTTTAACTACAAATCTGCAGTCATTGTAAAGTGAATCGCACTCAAGCACACCTCTTCCAACCGGGTCAGGGCCGGACAACTGAACCGTGCCTGAGCCTGATTTAGACCACTCACACTTCTCCAATGATCCGGGAAACGGGCCTGGCCACGGTTCGGATAGCATAGTGTGAGCACGCCCAATGGACGCCCAATTTTTCTCTTGTGCTGAAAATGCTTCTTGATTTTAAGAATTTTGACTTGTTTGGACTAGAAACAAGACATAAACTCTAATTATGAAGAGCATTTTTTGCATTGTATTAATCTTTCCTCTTGTTTTCTGCAGGTATCAGCAGCGAGACCATCTTGAAACCTTCTAATATCAGCGAGGAGGAGCTGCTTGATCTCATTGTGAAACTAAACTCAGATCACAGAGTAGACGGCCTGTTGGTTCAGCTGCCACTTCCTGGTAGGTTAACAGAAGAGCTGCAGCTGATGAACAAGCACTGATGTGGGTTTCAGAAAAAAAATGTAACCCAAAAGTGAAAATTCTGTCACTTATCTGTCGTCCTTTACTTGTTGCAAACCTGTTTCAGTTTCTTTTTTTTTGCCGAAACACAAGGGAAGATAAGCTTAGGAATGCTGTGAAAAAACAGAAATTGACTTCCAGAGTATTGTTCATTCATTCATTTTCTTTTCGGCTTAGTCCCTTTATAAATCCGGGGTCGCCACAGCGGATTGAACCGCCAACTTATCCAGCATTTGTTTTACGCAGCGGATGCCCTTCCAGCCGCAACCCATCTCTGGGAAACACATCCATACATTCTCATTCACACACATACACTATGGACAATTTTAGCTTACCCAATTCACCTGTACCGCATGTCTTTGGACTGTGGGGGAAACCGGAGCACCCGGAGGAAACCCACGCAACCACAGGGAGAACATGCAAACTCCACACAGAAATGCCAATTGGCCTAGCCGGGGATCGAACCAGCGACCTTCTTGCTGTGAGGCTAACGTGCTACTCACTACGCCACCGTGGCGCCCTTCCAGAGTATTGTATTGTTCCTAAATAATGAGTGGGAGAAAAAAAATGGGTGGGAGGAAAATATGTATTTTTAAGTTTTGCGTTCCCTCGCAAAGATGTTTTGCGTCCCACTTTCTGTTCACTTCATACATGTCAACCCTCCCATTTTTGCCAGAATTATCCCGTATTTTACCATTATATCCTGCTATCATATGATTAAGTATTTTCCCATATTTCTCATGTATTTTTAAATCTTGAAAATGTCTGCATTCACTTTTTTTCCATTAAAGCTGTGCGTCGATTATCACCCTTCACATGCAACCTCTGAATTAGCGAATGCATAAGCCAATGACTGGTATAAGCGCTGACAGATGCGCTTCGTATAGTAAACTGATCCCAGATCAGCTTCTGTACACGCCATTTAAAGAGGAGCGAAAGTGCAGGACACTAATATTCGTGTGTGTGTGTAAACAGACAAAAACTCTTAATAATATGTAAACATGTCCATCCTGCGTGTTTTATTTTAAACACAACTAATTTTCTCTTAAATAAGCACAAACAGTTTCTAAAGTAATGGAATGCTTTCATTATAGATCTGCTCATTCTCACAGTGACTCCTGTGTTATCAAACAAAAAAAGAGAGATTCATCTGCTGCTCTTCACTTGTTTGATAACACAGGAGTCACTTTAAATAGTGTGTACAGAGGCTGATCTGGGATCAGTTTATCATACGGAGCGCGTATACATCTGATTCAGAGGTTGCATATGAAGGGTGATGACCGACGCACAGCTTTGATGGAAAGAAAGTGAATGCAGACATTTGATATTAATTTCAGCGAGCTTCAAGATTGAAAAATACACGAGAAATATGGGAAAATACTTAATGATAGGATGATGCGGGATAGAATGGTAAAATACGGGAGAATCCCGGCAAAAATGGGGTTGACATGTATGAAGTGAACAGGAAGTGTTTGTGGAAAAACAGCTTTGCAAGGGAACGCAAAACTTTGCGAGGAAACGCAAAACTTAAAAATATATATTTTCCTCCCACCCATTTTTTTTCTTCCACTCATTATTTTTTTTTCTCCCACCCAATTTTATTCCCACCACCACGTCCCTTTCGGGTCTCCGTAGAGACCACATGGGAAAGCTAGGTTGCTGCTGGAAGTGGTGTTAGTGAGGCCAACAGGGGGTGCTCAACCTGCGAATCTCCAAAAATCTCAAAGCAAAACTTTATTTTTGAAAAATAAAAAAAAATGTGCTGACAAAAATAAAGAACTGCAAAGGGAAAATTTTGTTTTGAGAAATAAAGATTTGAATTTGCTAACAAAAGAAGAACTGCAAATAAAAGTCAAGCAGTGCACAATAAAATAAAAAACTATATACAGTATATATATATATTGATGGAGGTCTGGTCCTGCCGTAATCGGCCAAGTTTCCTTGACTCCGCATCGCAAACGCACGGTTGACTAAAAAGCAAATCAAAATGAGAATTGCGATTGACTGAACGGGTTTTGTAAAGGCAATGCTGGAAAAATTTTTTTGCAAATATTTGTGTTTTTGTGCACTGCTTGATTAAATTTTTTTTTTTTTTAAATTTTTGGTAGTAATAAATACAGTACAATAATTACACTTAAGAGAATGTACATTTCCCACTGCTAAACATTTTTCTTTTTTTACAAACTACAAAGTAACAGAACACAATAAAAAGAAAAAATAAAGTTTCATAAAATAAAATATATGAGAATAAAAGTAACTTTAAAAAAAAGCGGGGAAAAAATAAATAATATCATTACTAAATATACATAGGTCGGAGAGGGTCAAATCTTTATTTGTTTAGTCAACTTTAGGTTTTTATTAACTGTGAATTCTTAGTCTAAAGAGAGAATTAAGAGGGGGAGTGCAATGGGTCGTAAATTGAAAAATATTTGTTCTGTGGATGGGAATCAGATAGTAATATTTTTATATTTCTATGAAGATCGGATGGAGCAATCTAATGTAATCGGTTTACTGGGACCAGATATTTCTAAATGCATTAATTTGAAGTTGAAGGGAGAATGTAATTTTTTCCATCACATAAATATTATATACTATCTCTAGCCATTCTTAGGTTGTTGGGGACTCAGGAAGTAACCGGCGTCTTGTAATTCCTTTTTGGCTGCGATTATTAAAATATCAAGTAAGTATTTATCAGATTTACTTATTTGGATATCAGAGACACTGCTTGATTTTTATTTGCAGTTCTTCTTTTGTTTGCAAATTTTATTTTTTAAAAACACAATTAAAAACATATATTTTTTTGTAAGCAAAATTAATTTTTATTTCTCAAATAAATTTTCGCTTTGCGATTTTTGGAGATTAGCATTTAATTCTTTATTTTCTTGTCAATACTTTATTTTGCTGTTTGCAAAACTTTCTTTTATTTTGCAAGTATTTATGGCCCTAGATTGACACCATACTATTCACATCTGTCACATCCATAACAAAGATTTTCCCTCTTAAATGCAAAAATATCAAATCAAATAAAATCAGTCGTGTTTGTTCTGTAGTGAGCAACTCTTATCCTTCCGATTAGCATTGTTTCTTTAAGGTTGTGCAGTTTAATTCACCAAATTTTTACCAAGTATGTTGTATACTGTAAACTCACAGACTGGACAGGAAAATATAAACGGATGATTCAGTATAATGTTAACATCTACTTTTATGTAATAAAAGTAATGTTAACATCTCTCTGTGAATTTAGATTGAGAGATTTTACTGTAGATGTCACATCCATAATGCTGGAATTGCTCACATGCAAGTTACTCTGTGGGTTTGTCAAACTGTTTTCCCTCTGGTGTGTAGATCACATCGATGAGCGGCGTGTATGTAATGCCGTGTGCCCGGGGAAAGATGTCGATGGTTTCCATGTGGTCAACGTGGGTCGTATGTGCCTGGATCAGACAACCATGTTACCTGCCACTCCGTGGGGAGTTTGGGAGATTATCAAACGCACAGGTGAAAATACTGTGCGAAACGATTTTGAGAGTTTAGTAACTAATAACTTTACATAAAATAAATTAATAACACATTTGTAACTTTTATTCAAAGAAAATATAACTTTACATATAAAACTGAAATATATACATATATATTAGGGCTGTCCAAGAATTAATCGTGATTAATCACATCCAAAATTAAAGTTTGTTTTGACATAATATGTGTGTGTGTTATATATATTTATTATGTATATGTGATAAACACATTCATAGAAGCCAAAACTATATATAAAAAAGTTACATCAAAGTAGTTACATCATATTCAAATGTAAAATTTGTATCATACACTTATATTTTTTATATATCTAAATATAAACCAACATTTTATCAAGTATATGCATGTGTGTATTTATATATTCATAATAAAATATAGACAGAGCACACACAAATATTATGTTAAACTTTTATTTTGGATGTGATTAATCCCGATAAATTTTTTGACAGCCCTAATATATATATATATTCATATATTTATATATGTAAATAAATAAATAGAATGAATGAATGAATGAATGAATGAAAATCTGCATATTTCTGTTTGTGTGTGTGCAGATTCTGTCTGGATCTTCTAACTTATAGCTGAATGCATATTGAATGTGTTTTTTAAGGCATGCATGTGCATTGTATAATTGAATGTGATGCCCATTAATACTTAAACACATATTGAATGCATATTTTTAGGCATAGAGACGCTGGGTAAGAATGTGTTGGTGGCCGGCCGCTCCAAGAACGTGGGGATGCCCATTGCAATGCTGCTACATACAGACGGACGACACGAAAGGCCCGGAGGTCAGTCTGTGTGCTGAAAATATAGCCAGTGCATTTTACATGCAGATTATTGTTTTTTTTTAATCAAGCATCTTCTCTCTTTATTTCAGGTGATGCCACAGTGACAATCTCCCACAGATACACTCCCAAAGAACAGCTCCGACAGCACACTAAAATCGCAGATATCATCGTCGCCGCTGCAGGTTCACATCTTTTTTATTATTATTATTTTTTTTTTTTAAAAATCACTTTCCGGTGGCGCAGTGGTTAGCACTGCGACCTCACAGCAAAAGGGTCACTGGTTCGAGTCCCGGCTGGGTCAGTTGGCATTCTGTGTGGAGTTTGCATGTTCTCCCCGTGTTGGTGTGGGTTTCCTCCGGGTGCTCCGGTTTCCCCCACAGTCCAAAGACATGAGCTAGAAGTGAATTGAATAAACTAAACTGGCCTTAGTGTACTGTATGTTTGTGAATGTGAGAGTGTATGGGTGTTTCCCAGTACTGGGTTGCGGCTGGAAGGGCATGCGCTGTGTAAACCATATGCTGGAATAGTTGACATTTCTTTTTTTAATTCAATTCAATTCACCTTCACATTTCTATAGCGCTTTTACAATGTATATTGTGTCAAAGCAGCTTTACATTGAAGGTTATAGTGAACTGAAACAGTGTCAGTCCAGTTTTCAGAGTTCAGTTTAGTTCAGTTCAGTGTGGTTTAATATTCACTACTGAGAGTTCAAACACTGAAGAGTAATCCATCGATGCACAGCTCTACAAGTCCCGAACCATGCAAGCCAGTGGCGACATCAGCGAGAAAAAAAACTTCACCAATTGGCGAAAGTGAAGGATAAAAAACCTTGAGAGAAATCAGGCTCAGTTGGGCACGACCACTTCTTCTATGGTCACACGTCTTGTGCAGAGCTGCAATCTAGGCGCCGGAGGCTTGAGAAGCTGGACGTCAGCGAGACTCGTCTGTCTCGACAGCAGCTGCTCAGGATACAGCCTGGTCCAGGATTATGGAACCTTGGGATCGTCTTGTCGCAGGTCTTGGATCACATCAGTGGCGCTGCATAGTCTCTGGGGGCCTCGGGATGAGTATCCCCAGGTGGAAATAGAGAACAAAGAGAATAATTAGCGTAGCTGCTGTTCATAGTGTATATAAAGGAGATGCGTGGAGCACATTCATGCATCATACCGCTAAGTGATGCATTGAGTGTATGCTTTACTAAAAAGATAGGTCTTTAATCTAATTTTGAACTGCGAGAGTGTGTCTGAGCCTCGGACATTATCAGGAAGGCTATTCCAGAGTTTAGGAGCCATAAATGAGAAGGCTCGACCTCCTTTACTTGACTTTGCTGTTCTAGGTACTACCAGAAGCCCTGAGTTTGGAGATCTTAAAGAGCGGGTTGGATTGTAGCGTGACAGAAGGTTGGTTAGATAAACAGGAGCTCGATTATTTAAAGCTTTATGAGTAAGAAGCAATATTTTAAACTCAATACGAAACTTAACAGACAGCCAGTGTAAGTCATTCCACTGTGGCAACCCCTGATGAATAAAGGGATTAAGCTGAAGGAAAATGAATGAATGTGCAGGTTCACATTTTGATTCAGATTTATCCAACGCTGCTATCTCTTGCCTATTTGTAAATTTATTGATTAAGTGGCTAATTTTACTACCTCATTTGCACATTTTAGTACGATTTACTCATCCGCCAATCACAGTTGGGTTTAGGGGCGGGGTTTGGTGCCACGCCTCCTTTTATGTTTTGCCTTCCACATGTTTTGTTGCCGTGTGCTCATACAGTGTCTTATTTCCTCAGGTATTCCCAACCTCATCACTGCTGATATGATTAAAGAGGGTGCGGCAGTTATAGATGTTGGGATCAACAGAATATTGGACCCCATGACTGGGAAAAACAGACTTGTTGGTGACGTGGACTTTGAAGGTAAGAAATGAGGTCTCACACTCACACACACACTACAGCCAATTTCTTATTCAGTTCCCCTATGGCGCATGTGTTTGGACTGTGGGGGAAACCAGAGCACCTGGAGGAAACCCACACCAACACGGGAGAACATGCAAACTCCACACAGAAATGCCAACTAACGCAGCCGAGACTCGAACCAGTGACCTTCTTGCTGTGAGGTGACAGTGCTAACCACTGAGCCACTGTGCCACCCTCTTATTAAATTGTATTAACATCTAAAGACACTTTTAATATGTCAGCACCTCTTCCATTAAAACTAGCACTTTTAATTAGATTCTGCTCTATTATGTATATTTCTTTATTTTTTAAGCATTATGCTGTGTGTTTTGTGTTCGTTTAAACGGGACTTAACATTTAGTTCCTCTTGTCACGTACCGCTGCTCCTTTTGTTTGTTCTTCACATTTTTAAGCTGCTTTAGATAAGAGCGTCTACTAAATCAATACTTGTTAACACACATCTGAATGTCAACTATTTGTTTGCTTCCGTGACTTGAATTTCCTTTGTTTATTGAACTAAATTGGTGGCTCAGTGGTTAGCACGTTCGCCTCACAGCAAGAAGGTCGCTGGTTCGAGCCTCGGCTGGGTCAGTTGGCATTTCTGTATGGAGTTTGCATGTTCTCCCCGTGTTGGTTTCCTCCGGGTGCTCCGGTTTCCCCCACAGTCCAAACACATGTGGTATAGGCGAATTGGATAAACTAAATTGTTTGTAGTGTGTGTGTGTGAGTGTGGGAGTGTAGGGGTGTTTCCCTGTACAGTTTAATTTCCCTGTGCTGGTAGGGCATCTGCTGTGTAAAACAAATGCTGGATAAGTTGGTGGTTCATTCCACCGTGGCGACTCTAAAATAAAGACTAAGCTGAAAGAAAATTAATGAATGTAACAAAGTTTAGTACATCAGCTCTTCTGCACTGTATTGTAAATGTGTTTGTAAAGACAGGGTGTCTTAAACAGTATACAAACATTAATAAATCAATTTCGAGAAATTTAAAGACCTTAAAAATTATTATTAAATGCTTTAATTTTTGATTATACAACGTATAGTTGTATGCTAAAGTTTGCCTGTATTTAATCTGTGGATATTGGGATGCTGTGTAGTTCATGAAATCGTTAAAACCCTGTTAGATTTGACATCACGTTGTTTTGTTTACTGCTGTAACCAGGGCAACACCGTTGTTATTCGATTGTTGCTAGATCGGATACGGTTGCGGCCGAAAGTTAACGAGAATCATCAATATCGTTTATTAAATTTCCCATTTATTGTATTTTATTAACGTCTACCTCCCACCACAACCCTAAACCCAACCGTCACAGTACTGTAAAATATTAATTATTGTTATACAGTGCCGTTAAAAAATGCAGCTGTATTAATGCGCATGTCGCACTTCCGGCCAGCCGCGTATCTGATCTAGACTTTACCTTATTATTACCGCTGTTCTATTGGCGCCACCTGCTGGATTAGCATTTCAATTCAGTATATGAATAATGTTTTAGATGACGGTTTAATGTCTTACAATCAGTATTTAGTAAGTTAAAATGTCGCCAATGAAACCTAAAGTGGCGATGAGGTTTTAAAATGAGTCTTAATTAACCCTTGTGTGCTGTTGGGGATGATTTCATCCACTCTGAGGTGATTTTAAGTATTAATTTGGCCACAACTTTCTCTATGCTTTAGCAAAGTAGATGATTTTTGGTTACTGATCTTATTTTGACACCATATTTTGGGGAAATGCTTTAAAAAAATTTCAAAAATTCAGCAAAACACTTTAAACCGCAAACTGACTTCCCTTTCGTTATGTTGGGGGCTGTTTTTACCCCATAGACTTCCATTATAATGATATTCTTTGATTGCAAAGCCATGACAGCATACAATCACGCATTCTTGGTTGTTGTTGGTTTTCCCTATTGGGAAGAGTAAACAGTAAGTATATTAATGCATACAAGCTATTATTGATTGTTGTACTCCATAGAACTCCATATAAAAGCCAGAGACTTTTGTGCACAGGTCCATCTAAAGGGTTAATGCTGCCAACTGATGATCAACAGTACATGACCTCTTACCAACAGGGAAAAAACAGTCAAGAATGTATGATTATATGGTGTCATGGCTTTGCAATCAAAAAATGTGATTATAATGGAAGTCAATGGGGCAAAAACAGCCCCCAACATAACGAAAGGCTAGTTAATTTGCGGTTTAGAGCGTACTGTTGAATTTTTTAACAATTTCCAAAAAATATTGCCAAAATATGTGTCAAAATAAGATTTCTCACCAAAGCTCATAGCATAGCAATCATTTCATACCAAAAAAATAGCCCTCAACATAACCAAGGGTTAGTCAATTTGAAAAGTACACAAGGGTGTTGAATTTCACTCTCTTGATTCCTATATATACACACCATAAAGGAGTTTAATTTGAGTTTTCATCATTCTTTTGACTCTCCACAGGTGTCAGAAAGAAAGCCAGCTTCATTACTCCAGTTCCCGGCGGCGTCGGACCCATGACTGTAGCCATGCTGATGAAAAACACAATCAAAGCCGCAAAAAGTATGATTTTAACTCCACCTCAGAGAGTCCGAATGGCAGCTTCTTCATAACATCAGCGTCCTCTTCGTTTCACTCCACATTCCACGCTCCTCGGCTTCATTCTGAGGATCTCCAAGTGGAAAAACTACATCTTTTAATGCTATTTTATTTGCGTCCCATCATGAACTCATGATAAACATTCAAAGGCTTGAGGAAACTAATGCAATGTAGTTGATTTGGAAAATTAATCGCCCTCCTGTGAGGCTTTAATAATTAGTAATTTAATAACTATTTAATAATAGTTACCATTTAGCAGAGCAAGTAAATTTTGCAAATA
>CAIGQQ010033701.1:5295610-5306454 GCA_903798035.1 Danio albolineatus
ATATATATATATATATATATATATATATATATATATATATATATATAGATATAGACATAGATGTGTATATATATGTGTGTGCAAAGGCAAAATCATTTGTTCTCCTGTGAAATAAATACTTTTTCAAGTATTTGCCAAGTGCTTTTTATCAAAACTACTTACACACTACTTATATTTTTTTAGGGCTGTCCAAGAATTAATCGTGATTAATCACATCCAAAATAAAAGTTTGTTTTGACATAATATGTGTGTGTGTTATATATATTTATTATGTATATGTGATAAACACATTCATAGAAGCCAAAACTATTTATAAAAAAGTTACATCAAAGTAGTTACATCATATTCAAATGTAAAATTTGTATCATACACATATATTTTTTATATATCTAAATATAAACCAACATTTTATCAAGTATATGCATGTGTGTATTTATATATTCATATTAAAATATACACAGTACACACACAAATATTATGTTAAACCTTTATTTTGGATGTGATTATTCATTATTAATTTTTTGACAGCCCTAATTTTTTTTCATTATTTGTTTGGCTGAAATAAATTTGTTTTAAGAAATTAACTGCTTTTTAGTTGAATATTATTAGAACAAACCACTGTTGTCCAATAACTTACCTAGTTATCCTGAATAAGTCTCTAAATAGCACTGGATTCCACTTTAATGAAAATATATAAAACAATTTGTGTATTAATGTAACTCGATTAATGTAACTATTTAGCAGAAAACAGCATGTTTTACTATAGATTTTACACTTAGGGTGCCGCCATCTTAGAATGTCGCTGTGTCTGGCGTCACAGGGTTGGTTCTGTTCTCTCAGCTCTACAGATACAATGGAAGTAAAGGAGACTGTAAAGCCTAATTTAACCCAATGTGTGAAGTTGTGGACGTGGAGCTTCTGCAAATATAAGCATTAGATGTGTGTCTGAGCTATATCTTTATCTGTATAGTTATCATGCTTGGTGTGAACGGGCCTTTTCTCCTACATCCTCAAGACTATAAATCATTCCTCTCAATCTTTACACAGGCTTATAAGAGGCGATGGGGAGATTTTAGAAGAAATCGTCAGCAAGGAGCGACACAAAGACATCAACAAGGTGCAAATCTCTTTTATATTTGACAACACAAACGTATTTGTCGACCGAAATCCTCTTAATAACGTGTCAAATTCAATTCATCTTTATTTCTTTAGCGCTTTTACAATGTAGATTGTGTCAAAGCTGCTTAACATAGAAGTTCTAGTGAAGTGAAACAGTGTCAGTCCAGTTTTCAGTGTTGAAGTTCAGTTTAGTTCAGTTCAGTGTGGTTTAATATTCACTACTGAGAGTCCAAACACTGAAGAGTAATCCATCGATGCACAGCTCTACAAGTCCCGAACCAAGCAAGCCAGTGGCGGAAGTGGTGAGGAAGAAACTTCACCAATTAACCAAAGTGAAGGAAAAAAAGCCTAGAGAGAAACCAGGCTCAGTTAGACACGACCATTTCTCCTCTGGCCAAACTTCTTGTGCAGAGCTGCAGTCTAGGCGCCGGAGGCTGGAGATCGCTGGACATCCATCGTGGAGGAGCCGCAGGTGTGAGTAGGTCACTGATGGGTGTACAGGCTGGCCCACGGGATCAATAAAGAGGAATCAGGAATCAGTCTCATGCTCTGCCCTTCTCCATGACAGCAGCAGCATCTGCTCAAGATACGGCCTGGTCCAGGATTATGGATACCTCTAGATGTCCATGATGGTTGGCATCATTTCTTCACAGGTCTTAGATCACATCAGTGGCGCTGCACAATCTCTATCGTCTAATCATCAAAGAGAGTTTTTTCACAAGGCGGTTATTATGACGGGTGCGAATTATACATTGAGGATCGGGGGAGGGGGCTACTTTTTCTGTAATGTTTATGGAATACATGCATCAGTGAATTAAATGTGTGTATTTATTTAATGTAAATCTAATTTATTAGTTACACATGTTTAGGTTTTTTAGTGCTTTAAAGTCCGCATGAACCAGAAGCTGTGACTGTCTTTTTTATTTTTATCATATTGTGAAATAGTGGGTGTGGCTTGTGCTTTTTCTACTGCGAGGTGATTGGATGTAGTAAAGTAGGCGTTTCATTCAGAAAGATGGGGAGAATGGTTTGGGTAGAGTTATTACAACCTAACAGACTCCTGCTCCTCACCATTTCAGTTTGTTGTCAAAACTGACAGCTGGAGGGGCGTGGTTAAGTATGTTAGCCACGCCCAATTCCTTAAAAACACCTATTTCAGTGATTTAACAGAAAGCTAACCGTGCATTTTCAGATTTTAATTGAAGAGCAAGTATTTTTGATTTCTTAATGTCATGCACTGATGATTTGTTCACCGCAAAACTAGCAATGTGAGCTACCAAACTCAGTTTTGATTTCTTGGCCACTTCATGGGATATTTACTGTATTATTTAGTGTGTTTAGCTATTTCAGATCTTACTGTTGGTTAAACTATGCATCTAATCTGACATTATAAATATATCTCAGATATGTGAGTTTCTGGATTAATATATTTAGTGACACAATGGGAATAGTTTTGGCCTCTTTGACATAGTTCAAGTTGTTGAAGTCTCTATCTAAATGATTCATAATAGCCTCTCAGTAAATTACAAACTTGCTAAATTTAATAATAGTACTTTTCTTAAATGCTTTTGTGAAGATTTATTTTGGTAATGTACTTGTTCTAACATATTTTGGTTGGACTTATTCAGTTTTGTAAATATAAAAAGCTTATAAATTTAAATAATTTACTTATAAATTAAAAAAAAAACTTGGTTACTCTTTAAATCTAGACCTCACTATAAATGTAGTATTCATTTATTGCTATAGTTTACATCCATATTTGTACATTTTCAAAGAAACCCTCTTACTTTTTTATTGTCAGCCAAGATATGAAGTATTTGAACTCTTTAAGAAACTTTTATTTGATCTTGTAAGACTCCTTTCTGGTGTGAGTCTTATAAACTTATAATATATACTGATTTAAGTCTTCTTTCTTTGCATAATAAAAACACTATCAAAAACAAGGTGCATGTCTGGACTGTCCTGAATCAGTCTGTTCCCATTTTTGCTGCTGTTTCTCTTAAATTTGTCTTTATCTTCTTGTTTTTCGCACAGCAAGCCACAAAAGGAGATGGAGATGCCTTCCAGAAGAGACTGGGGATCAGTAGGTAGCGAGGTGCTACATCTAAGACAAGTCCAGAACCCTCTCCTGCATTTCTCCTACAAAAAATCTGCAGTTTTTTTATTAGTAGTTATTTTATTTTATTCCACTCCCTTGATTAAATGTCATGCTTGTAGAAATACACTTTGCTCTCAGATGTTGTACAGAATTGAGTACATTCTCTTAAGTTAATGAACCTCATTCAGTTCATCCAACACTTTCCAGATTTGACAGATTCGTATATAAATCTCTGTCATATATGTCAGTAAATCCAGAAAGACTTTCTTAATGGCTAATTTATTTGTAAATAAGGTCATTTGCTGTCTGAAGGTGTTCATTAGCATTAAACCATCTTAAACATCAGCTAAACTGTGTTATCTTTATTGAGACAACCAGAGGACTGCTGCACATGCAATGACGTTTAATTTCAGCCAGCCAGCCACAGGGCTTCTGGTGAATTGTCATCCCATACTAAATCACTGCGTTTAAGATGCGATTTCTTTAAAAAACAAGGATCTTCACTGCCTGGCTGAGATATGATATGAAGTGGGTATCAGACCAAACGAAGCACTGCATTAAATTATATTTTTCCACACCATGTCTTTAAAATATGGAAATTAATTTACCCCAGTATTTTCAATGGAATTTCTGCACTAGTCTGCTACTAATGACAGCGCCTGATAATGGCGGATATAGGCATGAGCAGTATGGGCGATCGCCCAGTGCAGCATCTTGCTGGGGGGCGGCAAGGGGAGAAAAACGTGCCCCATTAAAGCTTTAAGATACAATTTACTTCATGCAAATATTAATTTAAAGTAAACCCAAAGTAAAGACATTAGAGGCCATTCACATTTGCTGTCTTTTGCACGTGCAAATTTGTTACTTTATGTGCAACCGAAACAACTCTGGTGAAACCAAACTGACGCATGCGCATTGAGAACCATTCCTGCACACCTCACGTGCTGCTCCTGGTGAGAATCCCAGGTGTTTACATGCACACCGATAAAATACGCGCCACTCATGCTCCGTGAAACCAGAGTAACAGCCTTTCATGCAGAGATGTCGGCACGCAGCGAGTGTTGCAAGTCAACAAAACCAAAGATATACATTAATAAATAGGTTGTTATACAATATATATGTAATATGAGTTTTTATATATAGGCGCCATGGTGGCGTAGTGAGTAGCACGTTCGCCTCACAGCAAGAAGGTCGCTGGTTTGAGCCTCGGCTGGGTCAGTTGGCATTTCTGTGTGGAGTTTGCATGTTCTCCCCATGGTTGCGTGGGTTTCCTCCGGGTGCTCCGGTTTCCCCCACAAGTCCAAAGACATGTGGTATAGGTAAATTGGGTAGGCAAAATTGTCCGTAGTGTATGAGTGTGAATGAGTGTGTATGGATGTTTCCCAGAGATGGGTTGCAGCTGGAAGGGCATCTGCTGTGTAAAACAAATGCTGGATAAGTTGGCGGTTGATTCCGCTGTGGCGACCCCAGATTAATAAAGGGACTAAGCCGAAAAGAAAATGAATGAATGAATAATTTAAGTGTTATATTTACTGAAAATAAATAAATATGTTTATTATTAGTAAAATTTAAATTTTTATGCTGTTTGAATAGTTTGTTTGAGACAATTACATGTGTTTCAATGAGAGTCATACAAAGTCAAGTCTTTATATCTCGGGGAGGGCGTTGGGGGGCGGATATAAGGGGTGGTTTGCCCAGGGTGCCGAATTAAAGTAGAACCGCCACTGGTGCCTGCGTTTAAGCAGTCTTTCGTGTCTTTTTACACTTCAACAACCAAATGGATGCTTAAATCTATTTAACTGATTTTATTTGAATTACATTACAACATCGGTGCTGTAAAAGAAACTTTATGAAACTGAAAATCACATTAAGCTTATACCAGAAGTTCATAATTGGCTGAAAAACATTAGCTATAGCATATAGCTCATTTATATGTTTATTTATTTTTTATTATTTTTTTGTCATTTGATGCAGAGATGTTATAATACATTATTAAAAATATAAATAATACTTAAAAAATTTAAATATTATGAAAATGTGTGTTTAAGGATTTTAAAAAATGATGACCAATGACCGTGGTGAAACAGGTCCGTTGGTTCGTTACTATCTGTTTATGTAACTATAGCAACTAAGCCGCCCGTTGAGGATTTGTTGCCAGAAACCACAGGGAAACGCTCAGAAAAAGCACTTCGGTACGCGTGAGGAGGGTTACGAGGTTTGTTTGCTCTTAATTAATTGAAATCCCTTACCTCAGGTATTTTTTCCCCATCAGGGACATCCTTACGTGAAATTACTTGAGGACTTTCAGGCAACCGGGCACAGATTGTTTACTCTGCGTCACTGAGCAACGGTTACACGATACATTTTGAAATTCGCGTCAGGACGCAAAACGCAAGATATACAGATTATACATTCATTTAGCTCCACTCCGAAGGGGCATAAGGTATGTTTAATTGTATCTTTTGTTAATTTATCGTGTTTATTGTGAAATTTGATGCGTATGTTTCAACAAACACAGAGTGCTGAATCGTGTCGGATCACTCACCTGAGGAGATTTCTCAACATGAAAGACTCACGTATGACAGGTTATCCTTCTGGTGCATCTTCAACAAGGTAGGACAGTAAATGAAATGTGGATGATGTAACAAGATTGACAGGGCATGTCAGCAGTCCGTTAACGATAAATATTATGTCCTAAGTCTATTATGCACACTTTTGTTACTTTCATCACAAAAAGTACATACTTTTAGGACGTAGTATGTAAATTGGGACATATCTCTTTTCTAGAGGCAAAGGCACCTCACAAAACTTTATTTGATCATCCTAGCAGTTTTTATCATTAGTACGATATGTAGGGGTCCAAGACCATAGACTGTAAAAAAATATGGACGTAGTATCCGTGACGTCACCCATAGGTTTCTGATGAACCCAAAAGAAGCCACTAGTAGGCGTGGCCAACCGTCGCCATTTTGTTCGCGCGTCATCGCACCAACCGAGGCATACCAAACAAGGGCAAAGAGGCGGAGCGTGGGCGGAGCATGAGCGGAGCTACGGGACGCATGCTGGCATTAAGCTAAGGGCTTTCTTATGGGAGAAACACATCATATTTCATTACCTGCGACTCGTTTGTGTTCTGAACACACGTGCTTGGTTGTACACTATATCAATAAAGTGTTTAGTCTGTTGAAAACACTGCTGTAATACATCAAGCCACTTAAAATCGTTCTTAAGACGTTTTTCAACAGGAAGAAAGTGCGGATTACATCCAAATACTTCAGATATAGTCTGTTTTAGTAAATGCAAGGCTATTTAGGAAATCCAGGCAGAACACTGTATGACAACGCTTCAAATGGCGATTTTATAGGGTACAGCTGATCAATCTGTCAGATTCTGGAGTGCAGTAGAGTTCTGAAGAACATTATAAATCATAAATTATCCTAAATAAAGCAATTACACTTATAGAGATGGTATAAGTATATAATTTCACTCACCTGGGAAACGTGAGTCCACGTGAATGGTTTGTGAGCACAATTAAGTGCACACAGCATGCCATATCATCTGATAATTGCAGGAAACAATTCCAAAAGGCAACTGACTGTGTAAAGCCATATAAAACAACACAAAAATACGTTGAATCAGCCGGAATCAGCTGAGGTGACGTGACGGCGACCAGCGGGACTAGCTGTCACTCAAGTGGCCACGCCCTTAATTATGCAAACTTAATTTAGCTTAATATAAAGGAAACGGATGAGTTATAAAAAAATTCACCCCCCTCACAGTTGTCATGAAGGGTAATATCAGCTATATGAACCAAAATCGCTCTTTGTACCAGGCTGTAAACACCTTTTTTTCTGCTGTAAAATTGGCCATTTCGCCAGTGGGCTCATTGGAGATTTGCTCTATTATGGAGCCAGGACAGCCAGGACTAGCGGAATTTTCGATGAATTGCAAGTCTTAGTTACTTCCGTATTGGCTTCCCGAGGGAGAGCGGGAGGTTGCCGCTTGTCCAAGACCGATCAGGGATTTATTAGCTCATTTCAATGAATCGGATCTTGAATATTCGAATCATTGATTCGACTCAATAGAGTCAGATTGAATCAGATTAAAAGATTCACACTTTATCTACCATTCGCCCAGAAAATAGAAAATATCGTATTTTACCAATCTTGTTTTTATTATTTCCGTGGCCAACGATAATGACATGACAGTATCGGGTTAACTTTTAGCAAGGTAACAAAATCTACTGCTCGAGGCAATGACTTAGAAGCACAAACGAGAACCATACCTGTCAACATTAGGATGTGAAAATAAGGGATCCCCCCCAATTAAAAAAAAAAAAAAAATCCCATATGTCCTTCTGGAGCTGTTTCAATGTAAATAAACAGTTAAACGGTGAGTAATACTTTTTAATATTATTATTTACAAAAGAAAATTTAATAGAATACATTAGCAAACAGTTTAGCTTATTAAAATTAGCTATTATAAATAGAATCAAGTTATCAAATCTTAATAGTCTTTTCTTCACTGTATATCTTACACATTTTGAATAAAGAGCAGTGAATGAATCTAATTTATTTAGATCTTTTGTTTGATTACATTAAATAACAGAGGTGTTTCTGTTATAAATAACAGAAGTTTACATCTATCGTTATTATGATGGCATTTGATTGCTTTCCTAACGTTTTATGCTCATTTAGGACAAAATTAGTTGTGTTTGAAAAAACCCATGAAGATCGACATCTTTAGATGTTATTATGATTAATTATGTGTATGTGTCTGTTCAAACTCGCACCCAAAACCCAGTATCCACTTTCGCTCTGCTTTTAATCGAGTGTACAGAATCCGTTTGGGAAACAGCGTCTGTTTATCACTACGGACGCGTCAGCTGACAGTCACGCACCGCTTTATGACTGTGTTGAGGATTGCACAGGAGGAGCGACGGCACCTGTAATGAAAAGGAAAGGGAATCCTGCCGTTTTTATGTTTATTTCAGAGTGTTTCATACCTAAATAAACCGAAAGCACAGAGTTGACTCACATTTAGGAGCAAGGAGCGGCCCCTGGTGGTTTGATGGTATGGGTTACGAATAGGGAGGATCGGCTCTTTAATGTTTATTGACACCCGTCGGAGAACGACTGAAAATATGGAAGAATATGGAAGAAATACAGGAAAATACCTGTACGGGATGATAGCGGGTTAGAACCCGGGAAATACGGGAGAGTTGACAGGTATGCAAGAACACAGTTCTTACAAAATGAAAAAAAAGATTTATTGAGCTACACTACGATACATGAAACTAACTACGTAATAAGCAAACAACAAATGCACACACACACTCACACATACACACAGGCAGTTCAGAGGATGCAAAATGAGTTGACAACAGTCCCAAATCAATTCTAGTACTTCTGACTAGATCTTAGAATCACAGCTGAGAAACCACAAAAGCAGAGATTGAGCTTATCTTTAACTGCTGAAGATCAATCGGCACCAGATCAGTTAGAGACAACGTTAGTTCGTGTTACTTGCGATTTTGCTGAAGAAAATCTTGAGTTTCCCTCGCCGGCTTGGCCTCGGGAAGCACGTTGGTCCTGACTGGGGGGTGACTCACTTCGGTGACGTCTTTCGGTTTCACTCACTCTGACTGGCTGTTGTCCTGGGGACTCTGCTGAGAGTCGGTTTGCGGAAGTTCGTGCAGTTTCAGCTGTGTCGAAACTTGCATGGAAAGTTCGTGGTGATCCAATCGCGTGGTGTTCGTGCAGGGCGAAAGGGGGCAGAGAGCACACAACTAGCGCGAGCAGCTAATGCAAAAAGGAAAGATTTTCGGTTGCGGGGTGTTTTTAAGTGACCTGGTTTGGTCCATCCCTGTGGCTCCATCTTCCAATGAGCAGTTGTCATGAAGGGCGGTTCCACGCCCTGTACCACGTAGTTGAGATCAATCATTAACAGAGTTAATTTCACGTGGTCAAATCTCTTATAAGTTTGTAAGTTTCGTTTAGTACCAGACATCATACATTTCAGACACATACAGAAGTTTTATCTGCTATAAGGGTTAAAACAACATATTGATTAACCTGGTTGGTTGGAATAAACAACATATGAGGAAAACTATGGCATATTACTCAAAGATACTGCCTTAGTCGTAACTTTCAAGAGATTGTCTTTCATTTGTATGCATTCATTTTCAGAGATCTCTGTCTCAACGAAATTGTACATCTAGCTGCAAGCAGGATGTCCTCATGACTTGCGCATGATGCCTTCAAAAGAGTTTTGGGGGGGCAGTTAGCTAGATTTTTCCCGTTGAAAATCCTGTAAAACCCCTTTGTTTAGATTAAATCATTAACTAAGTTAGCTGAAGGGTCTTTCGAACATCTGCGCACTAGTACGAGTCAAAATAGGGTCCTCTTGTTATCGTGATGGTGTAAGCCCTTGAGCTAGGTCTAAATGACTGAGACAATGTGGCGCCCGACTTACAAGCCTGATTCGAACTGGTTTTAAAGTTCTACAATGTGCCAGTGAGTTCCAACAATATACATTTGGTAGAGTAGAATATCTCAACACAACCATACTGTAGTTTGAGTATTTGTAATTTGTTACTTTACACCACTGCCATGGGCCAACTTTGGCCCGCAGGCCCTGGTTTGGGCATCTCTGATCAGGATTGTAATCTACTCAGCAAAATAATTACAATTTAACATGACTAAGAAAACATAACTGATAAAATCAAGCAAATATACACAGCAAACAAATTCGATAATCTTTTCATTTAGGCAGTTTCTTTCTGTTGTGCATTTTCAAGTGTTTCTGAAACTGCACCAACTGTGTGAAACTCTTCAGACACTGATCACATGAACGGTTTCTCTCCAGTGTGAATCCTCTCATGGGTTTTCAGGCTTCCTAACTGACTGAATCTCTTGTCGCAGTGTGAACACGTGTACGGTTTCTCTCCAGTGTGCATTCTCTGGTGCCGTTTCAGTTCTCCAGCTGTAAAAAAAGTCTTCTTACACTCAAAGCACATATACTCTTTCACACCCGTGTGGATCTTCTCATGTGCTTTTAAACTTTGTTGACGTGTATATCTCTTTCCACACAGAGAACATGAATAAGGTTTCTCATTTGTGTGAACTCTAAGATGGATCTTTAGATTTGAAGCCCTAAAAAATGTTTTGCTGCATTGATCACATTTGTGTGTTTTCTCTCCAGTGTGGATCAACATGTGTAGATTAAGGTGTGATAATTGTCTGAAACTCGTCCCGCACTGAACACACGCGTACGGTTTCTCTCCAGTGTGAATCCTCTGGTGCTGTTTCAGATCTCCAGCTGTAATAAAAGTCTTCTCACACTCAAAGCACATATACTCTTTCGCACCAGTGTGGATCTTCTGATGTGTTTGTAAACTTTGTTGACGTGTAAATCTCTTTCCACACAGAGAACATGAATAAGGTTTCTCCTTTGTGTGAACTCTAAGATGGATCTTCAGCTCTGAAGCCCTCAAAAATGTTTTGCTGCATTGATCACATTTGTGTGTTTTCTCTCCAGTGTGGATCAACATGTGTTCATTAAGGGTTGATGATTGTCTAAAACTCTTCCCACACTGAGCACATGTGAACGGTTTCTCTCCAGTGTG
>CAIGQQ010033701.1:5320562-5345006 GCA_903798035.1 Danio albolineatus
GGGGGGGGGGGGTTGGGGGGAATCTGCCAGTCCTTACGACAACGAAGATAGATAACAAATCCCCAGAAATCCAACACCCCAAGCTGACCCATCTCCCATTCAGACAAAGGCTCGTCGAGGCAGCCATTAAAAGCCTTTTTAAGAGTGGTTTCATCATACTCCAACCCTCTGACCACTGTCCAGAAGAACTGGGCGAAACAAGCCACCTCGCGGCCCCCTTGGCGAAGTGATGTCACCCCCTGCTGAAGTGCCAGTCTCCCAGAAGCCGTAACAGGGGGAGTCACTCTGATACTCATGCTTCCCAACATGTCCAAACGTGCAAAACAAACAAAAAAAAAGAAAAACTCTCGCTGGGTCTATATTTAGGTCAGTTCGTTCTGTCATGATTCAAGACAGGACCCAATTGCAAGTGAACAGTATTTATTAGAGTTCACGCGTCTACGCCAACACAGGTACAGGCACAAGCACACACAGACAAACAGATCCCTGAACCATGACAACTGTAAGTACCTGAAACTGCAATTCATCGACTCGCCTTTGGGGGCTCCAGGAACTCCAGATGTCCACTGACTGCACTACTAAATTGGCCAATTTTACAGCTGATAAAAACATTTAATGGTTAAACATTAAATACAAGCTAAAAATGTATTGTTTTTTATTTCATATCTTAAGGTTTTAGTTGCGATACTCCCAAAATCATTCTGCATAAATCAGCAGATTTTTAACAAAAGTCTGCGCAGAAATAGCAAAAAACAGGCTCGTTTGAGGTGCGCCTCGCCTTGACTGCAATGTAGACGGGAGCAGGCGGCTGCAGTAAGAGGAGGTATGGAAAAGGAGGGCTCAAAAAATACATCAGAAGTCGGACACGCCTGGAAACGTCACCAGTGGCGGAGATCGCGTTGACGTTTTTTATCGCGGACGAATGACCTCAAGAAAACATACTATAGTAACTTATAGTAAATATTATAGTGTTTTTGAACATGTTTTTTCAGTATTTGGGTATGTTTAGTTGTTGTGATACCAGAGCAACTATGGAAATTAAATAGCCTACTTTTATAAAAGGCATGTGGTTCAAAAACACTAGTATTCCTATAAGTTACTATAGTATGTTTTAATGTGGGAGTGCAATTGAAATATCAGAAGATGAACCGCTCATTACTTAAAAGGGTGTACAGTATTTAAAATACATCTGTATATTCAACAGTTTTCCCAGAGATGGGTTGTGGCTGGAAGGGCATCCGCTGCGTAAAACAAATGCTGGATAAGTTGGCGGTTCATTCCGCTGTGGCGACCCCGGATTAATAAAGGGACTAAGCCGAAAAGAAAATGAATGAATGAATATTCAACAGTGGTAAATGTTAAAAGAATAAACAGCTTTTACAGCAAGAAAGCTTTCAAGAAATCTTATTTGGCTTTATTATAAATTAAGTAACTATAGCAAGATGCTTTTGAGTGACGGGTCATGACAAATGTTTGTTTGTTTTGCTAGGAATGTCCCTAGAATTTGGCATTTTATTGAGCAGTGGCCCATTTCTATAGTAATTTCAGACTTTCTTTAGAGGGCATTAGAAGGTATAAAGGAAAATACTGAAGACAAAATGATTAGCCCTCTTGTGAAGTTTAAAGAAAAAATAGTATTGCATCAAATATGTAAAAGTGTTGTTTAACAGATTTTGTTTTCAACAGTTTCTACTAACTCATTTGTCTAGTCTTTGCCATGATGACAATATTATATTATATATTTTACATAATATTTTACTAGTTTTTTGCAAGATACTATTCAGCCTAAAGTGCAATTTAAAGTGTTAACTTCAGATTATGTTAAAGAAAAATGAGGAAAGCCATTGGACAACAGTGGTTTGTTCTGCAGACATAAATAAATCGTAAGGGGCTAATTATATTGACATGCTTATTAGGCCTATAAACTTTACTCCAGCCAGACTAAAATAAACAGCCTAAGACTTTATCTAGAATAAAAACTATCAGGCTGTAGGAAATACTGTGAAAATGTTCTTGGTCCTAACTTTTGACTTCACGTACATGTGTGTGTTGTTTACTACACCCCTTTCACTTCTCATATGAAACAGCACAAAGATGAGGCATAATGTCTAAACAGTCTGATCACCTTTGTATGTCTGCATGTGTATGTATTGGACTGACTTTCAGGAAATAATGTTGCATAAAAATTACAATACAAAATTCACACAAACATACAAAGAAGTGACAATGACAACAAACAGGACTTTAAACTAAGATAGAAATAAAATACAGCATAAGCACATCCTAATGATTTATTTGTAACATTTAGTTGTATTAGATGGGTCACGTTTTGTTTTTAAGGTGTGTTTTGTTTTTCTTTGCGTGTAAATCTAAATAAATAAACATATGTAATGGTCTTCATGTCTTTTTTTAATTATCAACGAAAATACAATAAAGGTGTACAGCCGGGTATAAACCTTAGTAAAAACTGAAGACAGAGACGCGTAATTTCACTCTCATCCAATAAGCATTGAGCTGTGTCAGCCAGTCGTTTCCCATCATGCATTTGGTGAGCGCAGTCGTTGGAGAGCAACTGCAGCCGACTGCTCAATCCGAGACATCCGCCTCGCGGTCGCGAGAGTTTTTTGGGGCACGTCAGCGTGACATCAGAGCGAGTCGCACGCAACTCGGACACGTTTCTAACCGGCATGCGTCTCCCGGTGATCAACGGTGATGCGTTCTGCGCAGATTTTGGCCATCTCAAACGAGCCTAATGGTCGCAGTTTCCGTCTGGCCCAACCTGTGGGTGATGTCACGGACACTACGTCCATATTTTTTACAGTCTTGGAACAAGTGTAGGAAGCGAACTCTTTGACACAGAACTGTGTAGTTCTGTACTTTGTTTTCCCTTAATAATAAGAACCTTCATTTCATCATGATGTGTTCACTTGCGTCATCTTTGACTAATTTAAATTTGTTTGATGATCTGAAATATTGCAAAAAATAAATAAATAATCAATGAGGAGCCAAACACTTTTTCAGATCATTGTGCATATATTTGAGAAATAGCTGATACACATATACATAAATGCTTGATTTTTAAAATATATATACTGATACAATTAGGCTCATTTATATTTGATTCATTTATTTTTGTTCTTTATTTGTCCTATTTTTAACAGATTCTTTGCTTGTTACATTGTGTATGCATTTCTTATTCATCTTTGTGTGTCCCATCATTATCATCATTTTGATCTGTTATTTGGGATGGATGTTATGGGTGTTGTTAATGTTTGTTGAATATTTCATAAAATCTGTACAAAGAAACAACAGTTACTCTTGTGTAAATCTCTCGCCACACAATGAACATGAATAAGACTTAATTAAGTATGAATTCTATGATGGTTCTTTAGCTCTGAAGCCTTCAATATGATTTGCAGCATTGATCACGTGTTTCTCTCAGTGGATCCCTTTTATAGTCCAGTGTGGATCCTCTCATGGCTTTTCAGGTTTCCTAACCGACCGAATGTCTTGTCGCAGTGTGAACACGTGTATGGTTTCTCTCCAGTGTGAATCGTCTTGTGTGCTTTCAGGCTTCCTAACCAACTGAATGTCTTTTCACAGTGTGAACACGCGTACGGTTTCTCTCCAGTGTGAATCGTCTCATGGCTTTTCAGGTTTCCTAACCGACTGAATGTCTTGTCGCAGTGTGAACACGTGTACGGTTTCTCTCCAGTGTGAATCCTCTGGTGCTCCTTCAGTTCTCCAGCTGTAATAAAGGTCTTCTCACACTCAAAGCACATATACTCTCTCACACCAGTGTGGATCTTCTGATGTGCTTTTAAACCTGACTGACGTGCAAATCTCTTTCCACACAGAGAACATGAATAAGGTTTCTCCTTTGTGTGAACTCTAAGATGGAACTTCAGCGCTGAAGCCCTCAAAAATGTTTTGTCGCATTGATCACATTTGTGTGTTTTTTCTCCAGAGTGGATCAACATGTGTAGTTTAAGGTGTGATGAATGTCTGAAACTCTTCCTGCACTGAACACATGTGAACGGTTTCTCTCCAGTGTGGATCTTTATGTGTTTATTAAGGTGTGATGATTGTCTGAAACTCTTTCCGCACTGAACACAAGTGAACGGTTTCTCTCCAGTGTGAATCCTCATGTGTTGTTTAAGGTTTACTGATTGTCTGAAACTCGTCCCGCACTGAACACAGGTGAACGGTTTCTCTCCAGTGTGGATCAACATGTGTTTATTAAGGTGTGATGAATGTCTGAAACTCTTCCGGCATTGATCACATGTGAACGGTTTCTCTCCAGTGTGGATCTTCATGTGTTTATTAAGGGCTGATGAATGTCTGAAACTCGTCCCGCACTGAACACATGTGAACGGTTTCTCTCCAGTGTGGATCCTTTTATGTGATTTCAGGTTTCCTAAGTGACTGAATGTCTTGTCGCAGTGTGAACACGTGTACGGTTTCTCTCCAGTGTGAATCCTCTGGTGCCGTTTCAGTTCTCTAGCTGTAATAAAAGTCTTCTCACACTCAAAGCACATATACTCTTTCACACCAGTGTGGATCTTCTGATGTGTTTTTAAATCTGACTGACGTCTAAATCTCTTTCCACACAGAGAACATGAATAAGGTTTCTCCTTTGTGTGAACTATAAGATGGCTCTTCAGATCTGAAACACTCAAAAATGTTTTGCTGCATTGATCACATTTGTGTGTTTTCTCTCCAGTGTGGATCAACATGTGTCTATTAAGGTGTGATGAATGTCTGAAACTCTTCCCGCACTGAGCACATGTGAACGGTTTCTCTCCAGTGTGGATCTTCAAGTGTTCATTAAGGTGTGCTGAATGTCTGAAACTCGTCCCGCACTGAGCACATGTGAACGGTTTCTCTCCAGTGTGGATCATCATGTGATTCCTGAGACTCTGTTTGCATGTCAGACTCTTTCCACACTGAGTGCAGGTCAAACATTTCTTGTCTTTTCCCTTCAGTGAGGCAGTTTTCCCTTTTGTTTTGACATGACAGCGTGTCTCCTCCATCAGACCTGAAATAAAAGTAAGAAACTGAATTTTTAAATCAATTATTATCAATAAATCATGATCATTTTCATTCCATAAGCAAAATACACTAATCATTACTTTTAAAACATTTGTTGTATAATATTAATAAAATCATATTATTGTGCCTCATTAATTTAAGAAGATTCTACACTTATTTGGACAATATCATTAATAATGCATAAAGGGATGATTTCTGATCCTTTCTCTTATCTGTAGCATTAATGTTATGATCGATGTCTTTGTTATCTGAGAGTGACTGAGGGTCTGACCCGTGTCAGGAATGCAGTAACTGTTCATTATATTAGCTCAGCTCCCAGAGAATAAATCGGAATAAATCATCAATGCTGTTCTGTAGGTCTATTGGAGACACTCAGAAATATTCCGAGTAAATCTAATAAATGTTGGAGATATACTCGGTACATAAACGCAATAAATCGCACCTCAGCAGCGTTTAGCGCACAAGAGAATTTGCGCTTGAGCAGTGTATATTTGAGGGCGAGGAAGAAGTTTTGTGCATGAAATCGGCGCGCAAACAAAGAGATTCACATGCTCGTATCAGATGAATGCGATATAGTATAGAATGCGAAATAACGCCAGAGGTAGTTGGAGGATCTGTGCCTGCCGCCACAGCTGGAAAAAACCCCAGAGGAAACACTGCTGTAGTATTTTAGTGCTTTATAGAGTCAGAAATGAACATACAGCACACTTCAGTAAACTTTCCAGACTAACCAGTAACAAACTTGAAGAGGAATGTGCTGGTAACTAAAATATAACACAACACAGAAACACGACAATACACTTAATATCGAGACAGCAGGAATATGAGGTGATGATGAAGGAAAGCAACATACCTGTTTAAATCTGAACAGACCCAAAATATGAAGAATAAAGGCAAGAAGTCAAGAGATGCAGTCGGATCTTTCCAGTCTGACCTGGTGTGTGTGTGTGTGTTGTTCATCTTAAAACATGCGCGCTCTTTTACACACGCGCACGCACGCACACACACACACACACACACACACACACAGAATGAATTGTTGCCGTGAGGTTAAATGGACAGATAAGGGGTGTACAGACTCTCAGTGAGGGAGAGAGAAAGAGTTTCAGACTATCTTCAGCTTAAAGGGGCAGTTCACCCCAAAATTCAACATCTTTCACGCTGGAGTATGTAGTTCAGAATCTTCATTTCAAAACTACATGTTGTGTTCACTTGTGTCATCTTTAACCAGTGGTGTGAAGTAATAAATTATAAATACTCAAATTACTGTAACTGAGTAGTTTTTCTCAGGAATTGTAATTTACTAAGTAGTTTTAAAAATGTGTTGTACTTTCTTGTCTACGGGGATCGGCTACGTAGAAAAATCAGTCATCAAATAGAAAAAACATAGAAAGTAAATCACATCAAACTGAACTACCTCAAGATGTAGGCACTTTAGAAAGCAGCAAACCACATGGAAGCGTTAAAGGGTCTAAGAAGCAGTGAGGTAAAGAGGACTGAAACATCTTACTCAAGTCAAAGTACCATTACTTGCCTAAAAGTGTAGTGCGAGTAGAGTAAAAGTATCTGCTGTAAATATTACTCAAAGTATGAGTAAAAGTCGACCTTTGAAAAGTACTCAAGAGTAGTGAGTAGTGAGTGTTACGCTGTAAAAAGCTGATGCGTTTACATGTCATTTGTGGATGTGTGTAAACGTAACATTCTGTAGTGCGTTTAGTTATCGCCCAGCAGGCACACAACGCCATAAGACGTTAATATTAGGTTAGATTTAGGTTGTGATGTCAGGTAACCAAAATTCAATGTCTAGCCAGTGTCTAAAGACATTATATTGATGTCCAATAATGACGTCACATGATGTTGATATTTAGGGGAGTAAAAGTACCGATACTGCACTAATAATGTACTCAAGAGAATGAAAAGTCCACATTTTTAAAACTACTCAGTAAATTACGATTCCTGAGGAAAAGTACTCAATTACAGTAGTTTGAGTATTTGTAATTAGTTTCTTCACACCACTGCCAAGAAGATGTTGAAAATTTTTACTTGCAATGACTTGCAAGACTGTTTAGACTGTAAGATCGATAAAATTATGCCTAAAGTTTGAGAGAAAGAGATACTAGACTGGAAGGCGCCACACGCAGCTGAAGAGAACACTGGGCATTATAATGAGCTGAACTGTGCGAAATTTCCCCCACTAACCCTCACACCTTGCCCTTCCTGAACGTTACAATGGTATCTGTGTTAAACAATGTACATTTACATGCTAAAGGTCCGGGATCTGTATCACTTGCCCTTCCTGAACGTTACAATGGTCTCTGTTTAACAATGGGTATTTACATGCTAAAGGTCCCGGTTCTGTATCATTTTAAAGGGTCTCTGTGCGTCTGATGAAAGGGTCTCTCACCCCTCCCTATAGAGTTAAGTAAAGACAATACCTGGTCACTCACACCAAATATCTCTTGAATGCAAATAACCGTTCCGCCGACACCAAGCTATTTACATACAGGCACGGAAAGAGAAACGCAAACCCCCTGCCGATACCAAACGGTAAACATATGGTAAACTCATAAAATTGTCTGCATACTTAAGGGATAGCGACCAAGTCTCGAGGAATCTGTAAACAGATCTCCCGCACGATCGCAGTGTGTAGCATCATTCTTCCAGGTAAATATGTTTGAAGTTCATTTATATGTTTCTCGATGTAAATATATGATTGATTATTGATTTATTACTGCTGATTGGATTTCATTCGATTGTTTCTTAACCTGGTAGAAAATAAATTGTTATATTTGAACGTATTCTTGTTACTCTGAAATTATTACTCAGATAAGTTAAGAATGTACTAGGTTCCATGATAGACAAAACATAACACATGTTAAATGGAGATTCTAAAAAATTCCCACTTGTTGTTTTGACTTCAATTATGTTATTCGTCGTAAATCTACGGTAAGTCAGGGTAAAGTGCATTAAGATGAATGTGAAGTCGGAAGATAACATGTCTTACATGGTACTGACTGTTTAACCCCTGGTTATATATGGTTTGAAATTTAACTAAGTTGTACGTAGTTAATTACAAGAATCAAATGATTACTATTTAAATAATGGCATTGTCTGTCTGTCTATTAAATAGCATTGATCATCAACCTCTAATCGTTGACCAAAACTAGTGAATTTATGATGCATTACAGCCGGCGTAATGTAATATAGGTTCACAATAAATGAGTAATAAGAGTAAAGAAGTACTATGGAGCGCCAAGGTAAAGTGCATTAGGATGTAGTAAGCCGACGGGTAACACATCTTACATGGTATTGGCGGATTAACCTCTGATTAAATATTCCAAGCATTAATTATAGTTGTACGTAGTTGTTTTAATCACGGAAACTAGAACTATAGATTACTTAGTTTAGGAACTATAGATTACTTAGTTTAACCTCTGATTAATGTCTCAGCATTAATTATAGTTGTACGAGGTTGTTTTAATCACAGAAACGGGAATTTATAAATTACCTAGTTTAACCCCTGGTTATTGTTTGAGAATTAATTAAAGTTGTACCTAGGAAAATTGGTAGGAGTTCAAGATTATTCGGATATATACTAAAATGTTTCATAAATTACTAAATTAATAAAATAATATAAACTACTAAAATGGAGTCAGATAAAACGAGGATAAACGTATTTATTCTAAACCATTTCATATTCAAATAAGAATAGATATGAAATAGAAATGGGCGCCACGGTGGTGTAGTGAGTAGCACGTTCGCCTCACAGCAAGAAGGTCGCTGGTTTGATCCCCGGCTAGGCCAGTTGGCATTTCTGTGTGGAGTTTGCATGTTCTCCCCGTGGTTGCGTGGGTTTCCTCCGGGTGCTCCGGTTTCCCCCACAGTCCAAAGATATGCGGTACAGGTGAATTGGGTAAGCTAAATTGTCCATAGTGTATGTGTGTGAATGAGAATGTATGAATGTGTTTCCCAGAGATGGGTTGTGGCTGGAAGGGCATCCGCTGCGTAAAACAAATGCTGGATAAGTTGGCGGTTCAACCCGCTGTGGTGACCCCGGATTAATAAAGGGACTAAGCCGAAAAGAAAAGGGCGCCACGGTGGCCGAGTGGTTAGCACATTCGCCTCACAGCAAGAAGGTCGCTGGTTCGATCCCCGGCTGGGCCAGTTGGCATTTCTGTGTGGAGTTTGCATGTTCTCCCCGTGGTTGTGTGGGTTTCCTCCGGGTGCTCCGGTTTCCCCCACAGTCCAAAGACATGCGGTACAGGTGAATTAGGTAAGCTAAGTTGTCCGTAGTGTATGTGTGTGAATGAGAATGTATGGATGTGTTTCCCAGATATGGGTTGTGGCTGGAAGGGCATCCGCTGCGTAAAACAAATGCTGGATAAGTTGGCGGTTCAATCCGCTGTGGCGACCCCGGATTAATAAAGGGACTAAGCCGAAAAGAAAATGAATGAATGAATGAATGAAATAGAAATGTAATAAATACACTCAATGTTGTATAATCTTTATTGCAAAGGAAAGGCAGCAACACGTAAGAATCCTTCTGCCGTGCCATTGGCTACCGTCGTTGGACCAGTGGGCGGACCTAAAGGAATCATCCTTACAAGACTTTTCACATCGTAACACTCAATACTCACGACTCTTGAGTACTTTTCAAAGGTCAACTGTTTACTCATACTTCAACTAATATTTACAGCAGATACTTTTACTCTACTTTCACTACATTTTTAGGCAAGTAATGCTACTTTTACTTGAGTTTGGCAGTACTCTTTCCACCACTGTCTTTGACTAATATTCAAAGGGTCACCAAAACACATTGAGATGTTGACAGTCATATATGTGTCCCGCACTGCTAAAAACACTATCAGGACACTATTATATTTCTCAAAAAAAAGTAAAAATTGGTTGTTTTTGCATTATTTCCAGCAAACTCGTTCTTCCTTGCTTGTGTAAATTCCAACCTGTAGTCTGGATGTTGGTACCAGCGGCTACAACGTGTTGTCTGTAAGGGCGCACTCACACTATGTACAGTTGCCTTAAACTGGGCCGAAGCACGCTTGTCAGCCCTCCCGTCTCCCCCGACGGCCCGCACTCACATTACATTCGGGCCTGAGCGCGCTTACGTCATCAATGATGCACTGTTCAGTTTAAGAAGTGCTCTCGCTCAGCACAGTGGACATTTCTTTATATCATTATATGGTTTCAGTGGTTTGATATGCAGTGACACACAGTCAGATATTCCCCCGAACAGATCAGCCACTGCTGACGCTCATAAACAATCAGAAATCCCTCGTGCTGCAGGAATGAGGAGGTCTGCTGAAGGTGCAGCTGTGGTGCAGTGAGGGGTTTGTGTCTTTACTAATCTACGACAGTTTGTGTTCATTAAACAGTGAGAATGATGAATAAATCCATATCAAACAGTCCCCAAAAGTCACGGTTCGGATAGCATAATGTGAGTAGAGTACGCCCCAAGGCTTGAACGCTTACGCTGCTATTTTGAACCAATAATCGGAAACAGAAAGCAGTTGAAGGATGGCGTGTTTAAATCAATTATTTATCTGACTCCATTAAAGTTGTTATCATCATTAATAAAGAGAACGAATCTTAACGCTTTAAAGCAGGCAAGGATGTTTATTAAGTTACATGTTTAAATATACAGACAGTAGAATGAAACAAAGTAACATACTGTATAAAAAACATAGCTGTAACATTCGCACTGCTATGTAGCAGACAGTGAAACTGCCTTTGTTAGCAGATGAGGCCATTAAAAAGCCATTCTCCCAGATCAACAGTTACCTTTCCTTATTATACCCTGAGCAAAGCATTGTCAAACATGAGTGAAAACCAACCCCCAAAACACCAGCTGGACATGAAAGCAAAGGTGGGAGATAAAGTGGGGGAGAAGTTCATTAACACACCCTTCTCAGGCCATGACTCAACATTAGTAAATATACTGTATAGTGAAATACAATCAATCAATGTCTCTGTTGATTTCATCACTACAATGCTGAAGTCATAAACTGTCAAATGACACCAAACAAGACAAAGTTACATGAAGTAAGATCACAAGCAGATTAATTGTGTATAGTGAAAAGCACATGGTTACTGTAAGACAAATGGCAGAGATGTGTATTGGAGATGTGAGGAACTCTGCCACGCCAGGAGGACCCATCGCAGGCTTGGAATGTCTCAGTAGTCCTTCGTTAGCATATAAGGAATAGCATATAACATTTCCTCAGATTACACGTCTTTGAGCTTTCAGCAATAACTCGAAGACTTGATTCGAACCAATCAGCGTGCTCTATTGTGAATGAGGTGCGACTTCATTAATATGCATGATATAGGTTAGTACAATGGTTCTCAAACTGTGTACATGTACCATTAGTGGTACACAAGCTTCCTTCCAGTGGTACAAAGAGCAACCGCTGAATAATTAAAGTAAAAAAATGAACACACTTTTAACCTTTTGAAGCGTACGATAACACCAATGTGATCAGTAAATAGATTTTAATAGGCTAAAACCTTTTATGTAAGCGGCTGACAATAATAAATATTCTTGCAATATTCTGTGCAGTGCTGTAGCTGCTTCATTAGGCCTACTATGCTTCTGTACTTCAATACCGGTTATTATGGTGGTACTTTGAGAGACAACTTTTTTCTGAGGTGGTACTTGGAGAAAAAAGCTTGAGGACCACTGGCGTAGAAGAGTTTCTACCTGTTACAGTGTTCAGACGGCAGAGAGACGCCATGTTGTGTTTAAAATGTATTTCAAGAGTTCACACTTAGCTGATGATTGATTATAAAGCTTGTTTGGCATGCTGTCCCGGGAGAGAGCCCTGAGCTCATAAGATCCTCGAGTCCGGGGCTCCCTCCTATTTGCAAGGCGAGAGGGGAGTTTGAGCTCAGGTAGATCTGGAGAACTCCCCTGCTGTAGTAGCTGATGAACAGATAGTGATCGCTCTTCAGAGATAACTACTTACTAGGAGCATGTCTATGGTGCTGATTTGGATTAGTCAATTAACTTCAGTTGCATGTTTTTGGACGGTGGGAGGAACCCAGGGGAAACCCACGTGAGCACGGGGAGAACGTGTAAACTCTACACAGAAACGTCAGCTGGCTTGGTAAGAACTAGAACCACTGACGTTCTTGCTGTGAGGCAACAGTGCTAACCACTGGGCCACCGTGCCACCCATCTAGGAAAGGAGGAGGAGTAGGGGTGGAAGGGGGGATTCTTCAAAATGAAGATGGCTGTGATATGGAGCTTAGGGTGTTTATAGTGGATAGGAATCGTCTGATTGGTGAATCATAAATTGGATAATGCGGGACCAGCTGCAAGCAATCATCTGCACGTGATCCTCTCGAAATTAGTTTATAAATAAGCTTCACTTAAAGCAAGTTGAAGAAGAAGAATTGTTTGGAGACATGGGTCGTCAGTGTTGCGTTTATAAATGTGCTGCAACAAAGGTTTTGTTTCCATTTCCTGCTACGAGAAAGCAGTTGGACTCATGTGTGGATTAGAGTGGTCTGATAACACGCGACATAAATATGTAATGAACATTTTTTACCTCAGAGCTTTTCGAATCTGGAAATGGTGAAATCCGTATATGCCGCTCGTCTGCTTTTAAATAAGGACCCGGTTCCAGTTGGTGTTGATTGTCCTGTCTCTACAGATTTGGTAAATGGACCGATCAGGGATTTATTAGCTCATTTCAGTGAATCGGATCTTGAGGATCGAATCATTGATTCGACTCAATAGAATTAGATTGAATCAGATTAAAAGACTCACACTTTACCTACCATTCGCCCAGCAAATAGAAGATATTTCATTTACCAATCTTGTTTATATTATTTCAGTGGCCAACGATAATAACTTAACACAGTATTGGGTTAACTTTTAGCAAGGTAACAAAATCTTCAACTCGAGGCAATGACTGATAAGCACATAAACGAGAACACAGTCCTTACAATTGAGAACAAAGATTTATTGAGCTACACTACGATACATGAAACTAACTACAGAATAAGCAAACAACAAACAAACGCACACACACATTCACACATACACACAGAGGCAATTCAGAGGATGCAGAATGAGTTGACAACAGTCCCAAATCAATTCTAGTACTTCTGACTAGATCTTAGAATCACAGCTGAGAAACCACAAAAGCAGAGATTGAGCTTATCTTTAACTGCTGAAGATTAATCAGCACCAGATCAGTTAGAGACAACGTTAGTTCGTGTTACTTGCGATTTTGCTGAAGAAAATCTTGAGTTTGGCCTTGGAAGCACGTCGGTCCTGATTGGGTGGTGACTCACTCCGGTGACGTCTTTTGGGTTCACTCACTCGTGATTGGCTGTTGGTTCTGGGTTACCGAGGTGACGGACTCTGATATGAGTCGTTTTGCGGAAGTTCGTGCAGTTTCGGCTTTGTCGAACTTGCATGGAAAGGTCGTGGTGACCCAATGGTGTGGCGGCGCGGTGTCCGTGCAGGGCGAGAGGGGGCAGAGTGCACAGCTAGCGCAAGCAAGCTTGATGCAAAAAGCAAAGATTTTACGGTTGCAGGGTGTTTTTAAGCAACCTGGTCTGGTCCATCCCTGTGGCTCCGTCTTCCAATGAGCATTGACCATGAAGGGCGGGTCCACGCCCCGTATCATGTAGTAAAGGTCAATGATTAACAGCGAATGCATGTCAGTTTCACGTGGTAAAATCCCTTGTAATTTTGTAACTCTTATATCAAATGTTACAAAATGAATATTATTTCGTACTACAAACTTTTCATTTACATCACTGTATTGCAAATGTCACTAGCTTTAATTTAGTACCAGACATGATACATTTCAGACACATACAGAAGTTTTATCTGTTATAAAAGATAAAACAACACATTGATTAACCTGGTTGGTTGGAATACACACAACATATGAGGAAAACCTATAGCATATTATTCAAAGATGCATCTGCCTTCGTTTTGCACATTTCAAGAGATTGTCTTCCATTTCATCATATGCATTAATGTCTAGAGATCGTTGGTCTCTAGCAGGATGCCCTCGAGGCGAACACATGACCAGGGAGTCATTCAAAAGTCTCGTAATGCAAAGCCCGCTGAAAATTCCTGTAAAACCTCTTTGTTTAGATTTAATTATTAACGAAGTCTTTCGAACATCTGGCCCTTGTAGGATTCAAAATAAGGATCCTCTGTTCTGTTATGGCATAGCCCTCGAGCCAGATCTAAATGACTGAGACACGGTGGGCCCAATTTCCAGGCCTGATTTGAACTGGTTCTAAAAGTTCTGCGATGTGCCGGTGAGTTCCAACATCAGTGTTCTTTGTTTATGTTAAATTCAGATGTCAAAGTTAGTTAGTATCGTCGTCAGCACTCTTTCAGTGTTTAAAGACAGACCTTAGTCAAAATGATCGGCATGATCGAAAATAATGTGACAAACATGCAAAAAAATTAATCGATGTTATTTCAAAGACTTAATTTTGTATGATTTTGTATTTTTGTTCTTCACCTCTGAAACCCTCAATATGATTTGCAGCATTGATCACCTGTTTCTCTCAGTGGATCCCATTTATAGTCCAGTGTGAATCCTCTCATGGGTTTTCAGGTGTCCTAACCGACTGAATGTCTTGTCGCAGTGTGAACACATGTACGGTTTCTCTCCAGTGTGAATCCTCTGGTGCTGTTTCAGTTCTCCAGCTGTAATAAAAGTCTTCTCACACTCAAAGCACATATACTCTCTCACACCAGTGTGGATCTTCTGATGTGTTCTTAAACCTGACTGTTGTGTAAATCTCTTTCCACACAGAGAACATGAATAAGGTTTCTCCTTCGTGTGAACTCTAAGATGGATCTTCAGATCTGAAGCCCTCAAAAATGTTTTGCTGCATTGATCACATTTGTGTGTTTTTTCTCCAGTGTGGATCAACATGTGATTATTATGGTGAGATAATCGTCTGAAACTCTTCCCGCACTGAACACAAGTGAACGGTTTCTCTCCAGTGTGGATCTTCATGTGTTCATTAAGGTGTGATGAATGTCTGAAACTCTTCCCGCAATGAACACAAGTGAACGGTTTCTCTCCAGTGTGGATCATCATGTGATTCCTGAGAGTCTGTTTGCATGTCAGACTCTTTCCACACTGAGTGCAGGTCAAACATTTCTTGTCTTTTCCCTTCAGTGAGGCAGTTTTCCCTTTTGTTTTAACATTACGGCGTGTCTCCTCCATCAGACCTGAAATAAAAGCAAGAAAACTGAAGTAAATCAATAAATCTTGATCAATTTGCTGCTATTTTATGAGTTTTATACACTAATCTTCCAATCATTTTTACCCTTTTAAAACATTTATTGTATAATATTAACAAAATCATATTATAATGCCTCCTCGTTAATTTTAGAAGATTGTACACCTATTTAGGCAATTTAATGTTAATAATACATTTATTTGAAGGTGGATTTCTAATCCTTCACCTTATCTCTGTTATGATTAATGTCTGTCTTTTATATCTGAGAGTGACTGAGGGTCTGAGAATGCAGTAACTGTGTTCATTATATTAGCTCAGCTCCCAGAGAATTATTTCTATATCGTTTTTAAATTATTTTCATGAGGAGTTCCAGAGTTTGATGTTTGTTTCTATTCAATCCTATTATAAAATCACGTCAGCTGAAGTTTGCTGTGTGTGAATGTATTGTTCTGTTGCAGTGATGAGCTGTAGCTCAACCTTGGAAATAAAAAAGATACTGCCAATGTTTTAACTGTGTTTCCAGGGATTGTTTATAGTAGAGAGAGGCACGTGATCATGCAAAAACCAAGAGAGTCTCAAGGAGTCACAGCTCCTTTTGGAATATTTTGGCACCAAATTGCATACATACACTCTAAAAAAAAAGGTGCTAAGACGATGAAGGCTCTTGTGTTGAGCCTTGCATCCAAAAACAGCGCAAGGGTGTTCCTTTGGTGGCATCGCTTCGACTCACACTAAGAAAATGGCGGACGTGAAACAACAAACTGAGGATATGATGACGCGCGCCTGTCAATCAATATGGGTGGGCGGGGGGACCGCACTCCTACGTAAAGTTGCGGTCGGTCTCAAAACTGCTCCAATTGGTCCACCGTTTTTATGTTGTTAAATTGAAAAAAAAGGACTGGGTGTGTTTATATCACCCCAAAATAACAGTCTATACACTATACCTACACATATGTCTGTCCAAACAGCTTAAAAAGAAGATTTTCACTTGATTTCATTAACTACCTCCCATTGGGAATGAGCAAATTGTATTAAATTGTACAAATAAGACGCCACAGAATCAAAAATTGGGGGTTGTAAAGTCACCAACCCCTGTGAATGGTGGAAATTTCCACTGAGAAACAATTCTGGCGTACCAAAAAACAAACCTGATAACCCAAATATAACATGCTGTATGAAAACATATAAGGAAACAACATACCTGTTTAAATATGAAGTCAAAAAGACGACGAGTAAAAGCATGAAGTCCTCTGCAATCTGAACTGGTGTGTGAGAGTTGTTCACAGGCACACACACTAAAACTTGCTTCAAGGTTAAATCAAAGGCTCATAAAGGCTCTTTCCCAAAACAGACTGATAATGAGTACAGAGAAGGAGAGAGAAAGACGTTCAGATATTCTCTAGCTCAATGTATTACTAAACATCAGAAAATATAGTTGTACGAGATTTTCTGATTGGAAGTATTGGAAGTATTGCTTGATTTTATCAACCATTTTCTCGCAAACACAGTAATAATGCCAAACAAATTGTGAAATGATGCCATAAAGTTTTGCTCAGGACTGTGTACAGTCTATTGTACAATAACACAAAGTGATGTGAACAGCATTTGTGATTCATGTTTTTATTTTTTCCCATGGGCGCCACGGTGGCGTGGTGGGTAGCTCGATCGCCTCACAGCAAGAAGGTCGCTGGTTTGAGGCTTGGCATTTCTGTGTGGAGTTTGCATGTTCAACCGGGTGCTCCGGTTTCCCCCACAAATCCAAAGACATGTGGTGTTGGTGAATTGGGTAGGCTAAATTGTCCATAGTGTATGAGTGTGAATAAGTGTGTATGGATGTTTCCCAGAGATGGGTTGCAGCTGGAAGGGCATCTGCTGTGTAAAACATATGCTGGATAAGTCGGCGGTTCATTTCCCCCGGATTAATAAAGGGACTAAGCCGAAAAGAAAATGAATGAATGAATTTTTCCCCATTTATTCATGCTTTTGAATTGCATTATGAGACCTGGAGCTTTCTGTCAGCAACTTTCAACCTTGAAAATTTCGAAAAAGTTACTTTTGTTTACATTTTTAATAGTTTAAAGTAATATATTTGATCATATACTTTATAATTGAATATATTAAAGTGATATAGTTTGCACTAGTGTTGTATATTATGCTACAAAAAAAAACCTTGTAGCCTAATGAACTGTTGGCACATTTTCTGTTATTTGATTTATTTCTCTCTATATACATATAATTTCTTATAAATTGTTATTTCACGTTATGAATATCAACAAAAGTCACTTATATATATAAAATACGAACGTCGTTATAATATTTCATAAAATAAAAAAAATCCAAAACCTGTGATGCTAACAGCCGATTAGCCTAAAAATAAAGCCCAGCAGGGGGCGGTGTGAACATATTCTGTGATTCACTGTAAAGTAACAGAAGAAGTGAACGGGGTCTGTGAAGTTCTAGTTACAGCATATCAGCATGTGTATCAATATGAGTCGTTTGTTTTAGCTTCTTTATATTAATGTTAACTTTACTTGAATACGCGTAACTGGGCTTCATATTGCGCACAGAAGTCGGACACTGAAACATGACGCTTCTATTCAGTCATCGTCTATTTACAGTCTGGAGGCTGAAATGCGGAGTGATGGACATTGGCTGGCCGTCTCTTCTACCTGCTGCTGGGAAGAAATACAAGATTGATTTGCCAGTCGTGCATGAAGAAGAGCTCGAGGAGCAGTTTGTTCGCGGATCTGGACCTGGAGGACAAGCGACCAACAAAACCAGTAACTGTGTGGTGCTCAGACACATTCCCAGCGGGATCGTCGTCAAGGTGAGGCCACCGAATTGAGGTGAAGTTGGTTTTATATAATTGTATCAGTCCCAAATGTTATTTTTTATTGGAATTCTTTTGTTTCTGATATTGATTGGAGAAAAATTTGGCTCATCCTAAATTGCTACTTAATTACAAATAAGATAAAAGAAGTTTCATTTAGAATTAAACTATCGTACATACCCAGTGAATACTCTGTTAGTAAGATATAAAAAAGATATTGATATTAATTGTTCCTTGTGTAAGTCCTTAGTTCACTTATTTTGGCAATGCAAGTTTTCTAATCTGCTTTGGAAAGATTTTTCTCAGTTTGTAATTGAGAATGTTGATAAAGATTTTTCCTTACTATAAGAAAATGTTTTGTTTGGTTTTGTTAATTATAAAACAGAAGCTTCACATAAAAAGAAAATATATTTTATAAATCTTCTTATCCTATTAACAAAATTTTATATACATAAATGTAAATTTTCGAACCAAAAACCTTTTTTTTAATATTTTGCTTACTGAAATGCAGTATTACTTTCAATCTGTTTCTAACTCTCTTACAAAAAAGGCTTTAAAAACGACTGAAATGTGTAAATTATATCATCTTTTTCTTTAATGTGTGATGTATATACCCCTTCTATCTTTGTTTTGTTTTTGTTTTTTTCATGTCTTCTATTGCTCTTTTCAGAATGTATTCTTTTTTGTCTTTCCTTTTTCTTTATAATGTACGTTGATTGTATATTATTACCTTTCGCATAATAAAAAAAAAGAAGAAATTGGTTTTATATTCGCACATTTGGACTTTCTCCTTAATATTAATTCAGATAATGTTTGCTAATTCTAAATAGTGAAATCATATTAGCAGGCGATGACTATCAAAGTATAACATTGTTTACTGTCAATTGAATAGTGCTAATGTTGTTTTGATGCATACCTGTCAACATTTTGATGTGTAAATAAGGGATATGCCCAGAACAATAAATGCCACCCCCCACCCCCAAAAGAAAGATTACTAAATATGTTCTTCTGGAGCTGTTTCGTAATAAATAAACAGTTAAACTGTCAGTAATATGATTTATTATTATTATTTTAAAAATAAATAATAAATAGTATATATTAGCAGAAAATAAATTAGCAAAACCTTTGAGCTTATTACAATTAATAGTTATTATAAACAAATAGAATTGAGTTATTAAATCTCATTAATCTTCACTGTATAAATTACACATAAGAGCAACGAATGAATCTTATTTATTTGGA
The DNA here is from genome assembly GCA_903798035.1 of Danio albolineatus. NCBI lineage: Eukaryota > Metazoa > Chordata > Actinopteri > Cypriniformes > Danionidae > Danio > Danio albolineatus. Next base: position 5,339,932 of record CAIGQQ010033701.1, read on the forward strand.
TTATTCCGTTTGATTACTTTAAATAACAGAGGTGTCTTTAAAAATGCACACATCTGACGTTATAATGAAAGCATTGCTTTCCTAATTTTTGTGCTCATTTAGCAAAAAAAAATTTCTGTTTGGGGAAAAATTGTTGTGTTTGGGACACCTTTAGATGTTATTATTATTAATTCTGTGTATATGTCTGTTCAAACATGCACCTAAAACCCAGTATCCACTTTCGCTCCGCTTCAAATCGCGTGTACAGAATCCGTTTGGGAAATAGCATCTGTTTATCACTATGGAGCGCGTCTGACAGTCACGCACCGCTTTATGACTGTTTTGAGGATTGTATAAGAGGAGCGACGGCACCTGTAATGAAAAGGAAAGGGAATCCCACCGTTTTTATATTTATTTCAAAGTGTTTCATACCTAAATAAACCGAAAGCACAGAACTGACTCACATTTAAGAGCAAGGGGCGTCCCCTGGTGGTTCGGCGGTATGGGTTGCGTATAGGGAGGATCGGCTCTTTAATGTTTATCGCCACCCTTCAGAGAAAGACTGAAAATATGGGAGAAATACGGGAAAATACCTTTACGGGCTGATAGCGGGATAGAACTGTATACGGGAGAATCCCGGGAAAAACGGGAGGGTTGACAGCTATGTTTTGAAGTCAGACTTAAATGCGATTTCAGACCTAATGTTCAAATTAGCATGGTAAGCAATATAGTAATCGTTAAATGAACGAATGTGCGAAGATAAACTTACCTCAATGTCCAACTGATCTGGATGCTCCTCACGGTGTAAATACTCAACATTATATCATTAAAATTACACAAGTCGAATGGCAGCAACTGTATGGTAAGCTGAAATAGCTTTTAAAGTTTCCACGTCAAATCAAAATCATCTTTAAGTGAGTAAATAATCCATGTACGACGGTGTCTGACCGTTTGTTCCCGCGTTTGGAGTAACGGTTCTTCTGCAGTGTTGCCAGATATCAGACAACGCTTCTATGTTCTTATTGTCAATGGGTTATATGCACACGGACTTTTAATTATCAGCCAGGCAGCCCGGCAGCTTCCGGTGACCCGTCTTTCCATGATGAAAATGTCACGTTTAAGATCTGATTTGGGCGCCACGGTGGCCTAGTGGGTAGCACGTTCGCCTCACAGCAAGAAGGTCGCTGGTTCGATCCCCGGCTGGGCCAGTTGGCATTTCTGTGTGGAGTTTGCATGTTCTCCCCGTGGTTGCGTGGGTTTCCTCCGGGTGCTCCGGTTTTTCCCCACAGTCCAAAGACATGCGGTACAGGTGAATTGGGTAAGCTAAATTGTCCATAGTGTATGTGTGTGAATGAGAATGTATGGATGTGTTTCCCAGAGATGGGTTGTGGCTGGAAGGGCATCCGCTGCGTAAAACAAATGCCGGATAAGTTGGCGGTTCGTTCCACTGTGGCGACCCCGGATTAATAAAGGGACTAAGCCGAAAAGAAAATGAATGAATGAATGAAGATCTGATTTCTTTAAAAATCAGCATCTTCACTGCCTGTTAGATATACGATACGAAGTGGGTCTCGGATCGAAAAAGAAGCACTGCACTTTCATTTCCCTCCGCCATGTCTTTAAAATATAGCTGCGTCCCAAATGACACACTATACTCTATGCACTATGTAATTATTTACTTACACACTCAACAGCATAGTATATGTATGTAGTGCTGTCCCAAATGGAACACTAGTGGCTTTTTTTGGAGGAGGTTCAAGCCGTTTCCCTGATGATGTTTGACGGTCGCCAAATTAGTGAAATAAATGACCAAAATACCAAATAATACCTGCATGAGTATAACCGCATTCACCATCAGGAGGCGCTATAATCACTCTTATAGGAGAATTTTGCTTTCACAGTCCAAAATAAATAAAGTTATCCAACATGTGCGCCTGATAGCTCCGCCTCTTCCGTTACGTGCCCAAAGCTGCGGTCGTTGAGTGTGCGAAGTGTCCATCGTTACACACCTCCTTTTACCGGTGGAAGGAGTGCATCATCCGCTTAAAGTTTAATTATTAATTTAGTTTTCAGTGTGAACGCACTTATTACACTATTTATACTACAAAATGGCGTAGAAAAGTGCATAAGTATGCGATTTGGGACGCAGCTTATGGAGTTTATTTGACCTCAGTATTTTCAATGGAATTTCTGCGCTAGCCTGTTGCTTCTGACAGTGCTAGCAGTTACAATGGTATTTCATCACGTTTTACACTAAATGAATGCTTAAGTCTATTCAACTGAATGTTGTGGAACTACATTACAACATCAATGCTGTAAAAACAACCTTGTCAAATTGAAAATAGTCACATTAAAGCTTTCACCAGAAGTTTACCTTGAAAACGGTTATCGTCCCATGCTATATTTTATTTTACCTTTTTTTTTTGTTTTTTTTTTTTGGACCAAACCCTGCAGATGATGCATATATTCAACTTTCAAGCTGATGAAATCTGTCAATTATACACTACTATAATGAATGAACATTATATAATGAACACTATATAATGAACACTACTAGAATGAAATGCAATCTCCTCTTCTTTTGCAGTGTCACGAGACCAGATCTGTGGATTTGAACCGAAAACGAGCTCGAGAGATTTTACGTGAGAAGCTTGAAGTGGCGTATAAGGGTGAGGAGAGCGAACTGCTGAAAATGAAAAAGGAATCCATGCAAAAGAAACAAGACAAGCGGAGAAAAGTGAACGAAAACATCGAGAAGAAAAGACTGTTCAAGGAGATGCTCAACTCAAAGCCAGAAGATGACAAATCCACATGATTTCCAATATCTTTTAGCAATTATGAACTATAAACAGAAGCACTTGTGTAGATTACTGTGGAAGAATGCAGTGTTTGGGGCTGTTTTATGAGCTAAGCTAACTGCCAACAGAGAAAACATTCACGCTTGTGAATAAACGTGTCTTGATGAAATGAAAACGAAGGCCTCTGAAGGTTATAGGCTGCTGTTTGACGTATTATAAAATGATGCTAAAATCACTAAAGGCTAGTTTATATATTTGTGTTTCATTCATTGTCGGCTTAGTCCCGTTATTAATCTGGGGTCGCCGCAGTGGAATGAACCGCCAATTAATCTAGCATGTGTTTTTACGCAGCGGATACCCTTCCAGCTGCAACCCATCTCTGGGAAACATCCATACACACACATACACGGACAATTTAGCCTACCCAATTCACCTATAGCAAAGTCATTGGACTTGTGGGGGAAACAGGAGCACCTGGAGTAACACCCACGCGAACATGGAGAGAACACGCAAACTCCACACAGAAATGCCAACTCACTCAGCCGAGGCTCGAACCAGCGACCTTCTTGCTGTGAGGTGATTGTGCTACCCACTACGCCACCGTGTTGCTCATATTTGTGTTTCACCTACACCTTTCACCAGTCAAATTGATGGTGGATTAAATGTACATAATCTCCATAGTCAAATGTATTTTAAAATGCGTTAATTCAAGTGTATGATCTCCAAGACAGTCATTCATTCATTTGATCAGCTGGGACTCGAACCTCAGTGCTAACCACTGAGCCACCATGCCACCTCAATACTATTTACTATATATTATTAATTTGTTTTCTTTTCGGTTTAGTCCCTTTATTTATTAATGAGGGGTCGCCACGGTGGAATGAACCGCCAACTTATCCAGCACATTTTACGCTGTGGATGCCCTTCTGCAACCCAACATTGGGAAACATTCACACTCATACACAGCCAATTTAGCTTATTCAATTCACCATAGAGTCTTTAGACTGCAGGGGAAACCGGAGCACCCGGAGGAAACCCACGCAACCACGGGGAGAACATGCGAACTCCACACAGAAATGCCAACTGACCCAGCTGAGGCTCGAACCAGCGACCTTCTTGCTGTAAGGTGATCGTGCTACTCACTGTGCTACCATGAAATCCTTCTCTAAAACATATTTTAAATAAATCTGTTTGATTTTTACGTCAACAGACTCATAATCAAGTTAAATTTATTAACATGTTTTAATTCTCGCGTCGACAGACTCACAATTAACTAAAATCTATTAAGTGTTCAATTTTACATCAACATACGATCAAGTTAAATTTATTAACAAGTTTTCATTTGTACGTCTGTAGGCTCACAAGTTAAATTAATTTTTATTGTTTACGTCAACAGACTCAAAGTCAAGTTAAGTGTCTTGAAGTTTTACTATTATACAGGGTTCAACACAGGATTTTTTCTACTGGCCCGATTGGACCAGTGGTTCAGATTTTTACCTGCCCTGCCAAAATTTTTCACTGGCCCCACCAAAAACAAAGTTAATTGCTATTTCTTAGCCACATATTTTAAATAAAGTGTCAAAGATCATTTCTAAAAAATGTTAAGGAAAATGTGCAGGTGTTTTATTGCAAAACAAAACCTGTCTGACTTAAAAATGACAGCAAAACATCACAGAACTGACATTTTCTTTTAGCCTCATAATCTGATGTTGCCGTCATGTTGTCGTCTCTTCGCTGTGTTGGTTTTTACCAGGTTACGGGAAAAAATATCCAATCAGATAAGAGGAACCAAAAAAGCATTATGGTATTTACGACTTCACAGAGAAGGTAGCCTTCAAATACTTAAAAGCACAAACTATTTCTTGATTTCAAGACTCTATATGCATGCAGTTGACAAATAGTCACAGGCAAATTAAAATGTAGTGACAAGGCAGCACTGGCCTGATCGGGCCAGTAACGATTCTGTCTACTGTCCCGAGCATCTCTCACACTGTCCCCGGGCCATCGGGCAGTCCTTACTGTTGAGCCCTGATATGGATGATTGAGTACTAGTAAATATTGTTCAACTTTAAATGAAAAAAAAAGGCATTTTGTTAGTGACTATCTTTTAATTTTATTGAGAATATAATTTTTTCATTTTTCTTCTTTAAATTAGAGAGTTAAAAATATATATAACAATAATAAACCAATTATAAAATTTTGAAACTTTAAAGGGACTAAGCAGAAGGAAAATTGGTATTTTCTATTTAAATTGTAGAGATAACTATATATATATATATATATATATATATATATATT
>CAIGQQ010033701.1:5392573-5405434 GCA_903798035.1 Danio albolineatus
GAGACGAGAAGAGAAGAGATGACAGAGCAAGAGACGAGAAGAGAAGACAAAGCAAAAGATAGGATGAGAAGAGATGAGATGACAGAGAAAAAAATTAGATGAAATGAGACGAGATGAGAAGATAAAAGACGAGACGAGACGAGAAGAGAAGAGATGAGAAGAGACGAGAAGAGATGAGAAGAGAAAAGATGAGACGAGAAGATAAAAGACGAGACGAGAAGAGAGGAGACAAGAAGAGAAAAGAAATGAGAAGAGACAAGAAGAGAAGAGAAAAGAAACGACGAGACAAGAAGAGAAAAGAAATGATGAGATGAGAAGAGATGAAAGCAGATGGGAAGGCAGAAAAAGAAGAGATGAGATAAGAAGAGATGAGAAGAGAAGAAACTAGGAAACGATGAAACAAGAAGAGATGAGATGAAAGGAGACAAGAAGAGAAAAAACAAGAGATGAGATAAGAAGAGAAGAGATGACAGAGCAAGAGACGAGAAGAAAAGACAAAGCAAAAGATAGGATGAGAAGAGATGAGATGACAGAGCAAAAGATGAGATAAGAGAAGACACGAAAAGAGATGAGACGAGACGAGACGAGAAGAGATGAGACGAGAAAAGATGAGACAAGAAGATAAAAGATAAGACGAGAAGAGAAGAGATGAGACAAGAAGAGAAAAGAAATGATGAGAAGAGACAAGAAGAGAAGAGAAACAACGAGACAAGAAGAGAAAAGAAATAAGATGAGAAGAGATGAAAGGAGATGGGAAGGCAAAAAAAGAAGAGATTAGATAAGAAGAGATGAGAAGAGAAACGAGGTAACGATGAGACAAGAAGAGATGAGATGAAAGGAGACAAGAAGAGAAAAAAACAAGAAGAGAAGAGAATTGAAGAGGAAGGATGAGACGAGAAGCGAAAAGATGAAAGGAGACGAGAATGAAAAGATGAAAGGGGATGAGAAGACAGAAAAAGAGGAGATAAGAAAAGACGAGAAGAGAAATGATGAGACGAGAAGAGAAAAGATGAGAAAAGAAAAGAGATAAGTGAAAAGGCGAGAAGAGGAGAGACAATAAGAGAAGACGAGTCAAGACGAGAAAAAGAAAAAAGAAGAAAACAGACAAGAATAGAATAGAATAATAGAATAGAAGGGATTGAGAAAAGATGAGACAAGAAGAGATAAGAAGAGACCAGACGAAACAAGAGAAGAGAAGACAGAGCGAGAGATGAGATTTGAGGAGATAAGAAGAGAAAGTGATGAAAAGAGAAGATATGAGATAACAGAGCAAGAGACAAGATGACAAGAGAAGAGAAGACAAAGCAAGAGATGAGATCAGTTGAGAAGACAGAGCAAGCGATGAGAGGAGAAGAGAAGAGAAGACAGATGAGAAGAGAAGAAAAGAGAAGACAGATGACAAGAGAAGAGAAGAGAAGAGAAGAGAAGAGAAGAGAAGACAGAGCAAGAGATGAGACAAGAATAGATGAGAAAACAGAGCAAGAAGAGAAGAGAAGACAGGGCAAAAGATGAGAAGAGAAGTGATGAGAATAGAATAGAAGTAAAGAGACACTATGAGACGAGACGAGAAGAGAAGAAATGAGAAGAGACGAGAAGCAGAGCAGATGTGTTCAGTTAGTGATCAAACACAGCATGACCCAGCTTGTGATGCCTATAACTGATGGCGGTGAGAAATAAACTATGGAAACTCTAATGGAAAATCTGCAAAAACAATGTAAAGGAGAGCACACATGTTAGCCACAGCAGCACGAGCCATGTAATCTACTCAGCATCTACTACAGCAAAAAACACTGAACAAGTGTTATCTATCTCGATAAACTGAGCAGCAATAAGTGCCACACAGCAATCGGCTACTGAAAACCAATTAAGCAAAAACACCAAAGGAAATCTAGTGTATTTTGTAGTGTACTTAACTTAAAATTCAACATTCAAGTGCACAAATTAGTGTGCTTTAACGATATACGATTACAATAAATGATAAAGATAAAATAAATGCAGGATTCTAGAGCAGTCCATTAGAGGAGCTCTTTGTGCAAGACTTGTGGATATTTCATCTTCATCCATATGTAAGATCCTGCACACTGAACAGCTGCCGGCTGAAAGACGATCCAAACAAAAGGAACAGCCATCCATTTGAAAGGACGTCCTATAAGACTGAGCACTGTCTTAGCATAGCAGATGGTTCGGTTACCACGCATGACAGGTGTAATCGCATGCAAAGCTGATGTAGTTGTGTGCACGTTCGCCATAATGGAATGACTGATGAGAAAAGCATAAAGCGGTGATTTCAGACGGAGGGTTACTCACCGCGGTCATAAGGACGAGAGCATGGAAAGGCAACTTTGCATTTAGAATTATACTCAATTAAAAGTTGCAGCAGTAACATTTCGGTAACGTTTAGATTTTAATAACATTTCTGCTGGGATCAAATACTTTAGTCATCATCAGAACTGATGAAATATGATATATAATCCTAATGTTAGACTCTGCTGATTCCAGTTTCAGTAACACTCACAAGCATCACATGCATAATCCCACACCAATATAGTCATTTAGAAAAAGCACTCAGAAACACAGAAAACCCCTCAGAAGAGCAGAGATTTCATTTAAAAGGATCACAAGATAATTAACAATATTAACATTAACACAAAATCCATCCTTAAACAAAGCAATAACTACTACTTTTATAATCCCTTAAGTAACACATGAAAATACTGATTAATAATAATATTTTTTAAAGCACCTTTCAAGAAACTCAAAGTCACTGTATATACATAAACAGTTGAAGTCAGAATTTTTAGTTTCTGTTTATTTTTTCCCCAATTTGTTTGAATGGAGAGAAGATTTCTTCAACACATTTCTAATCATAATAGTTTTAAATGCTATTTTTAATAACTTCTTTAATCGTTGTCATGATGACAGCACATAATAATTGTCTAGATATTTTTCAAGATACTAGTACTCAGCTTAAAGTGACATTTAAAGGCTTAACTAGGTTAATTTAGGGTAAAGTTAGGCTCCATGTACACCAACACGTTTTAGTTTTAAAATGGTGTTTTAGAATGAAAACGATCCACGTCCACACTGGCGTTTAACCTAGCGTTTCTGAAAAATTCTCCGTCCCTATATTTCCAAAAACACACATCACACACACACACACACACACACATTGTGGCATGCGCTACAGCGTATTCGCACATCTGAGCTCCAGGCAGTCAGCGGTTGTTTGAGCACAGCTTCCCGGGTGACAGCAGCACAGGTCGGACAGTTCATCGAGGATCTTCTGCTGGATTTCATCCCACTATAGTTGTTAAATGTGATATTTGATTCATCTTCTTACTATTTTTTGGTCTTTTGAATCTATCACTTGTTCTCAGGTAAGGTGTTTTGGCTGAGCGCAAAGATAAGTTAATATACTAATGTACGTAACCACGTACACTGATTCTGCACATTGATTGATTGCTTGCCTTTATTTCTTATATTGTATAAGCTTATTGTACGTTATACTTTTATAATGGTCATTACTGATTATTAAAACTGATATTCAGCAAAATAGACAGGGTGTGTTTCATATTTTCAATGAAAATGAAAGGAGGCAGTGATGTTATAGGCTCTGTTTTGTTATAAATATGCATACAGTGAAGATGACGCTCATATAAATATGCAGCTACACGACGCCTCAACATATTTACTGTCTGTTAAGTTGTTAATATCAAAATAAAAATAGGCAGTTCCTTATATCATGTTTTCATTTAATTGTTAAGATACAACGTAGGGTGATGCGAATGACGTTATACAGTACACTGTTTTTACCCTGACATGTCCTGTGGAGTTTGTTTTCTATATCAAACTTGCGAAGTCTGAACTTAAGAAAAGGTTGCAAGACTGAACTGTGTGCAGGCTGCTTAATATTGAGGGAAAAGCCCCAATCAGGTAGACGAATGTCTGCAACCACACCTGTGTTTACAGATGTCTCCATTTTCCCGTCCACACTGACACAGAGCAGCAGTATTTTCTCTTCAGCATTTCCAAAACGCTCCTTTTTCAGGGCTCAAAAACTCCAAGGTAGAGTGGACGAATGGTTTGACCATAGCAACTAAAACGTACTAATGTAAACAGGGCCTAAGGGTAATCAGTAGGGCCACACGGAATCTGCGCGCGCAGATTTCCGCAGATTTCCACAGATTTTTAGCCCATCATTGATTCTGTTTATTTACTCGAGTAAATGTGTGTTAATGTATATTTAATCAATTAATTCCAGCAATAATATTGACTAATATAAAAACATTCATGTGATTTATTTACAATACAGTTTGTAAAGTACTATTTTAGGTGTTTTAGTAGAGATTTTATACGAGAGACTTGCTTTGTTTACCAAATAAAGTGGATCTAATTGGATTCACATTGTAAACATTGAATAAAAGTTAAAAAGGTATTAGTTTTTACGTCATATATAAAAATTTTAGTTATGATACTGCCAAAATCATTCCGCATAAATCCGCAGATTTTTAACAAAACACTCCGCAGAAATAGCCAAAAATGTCCGCAGATTCCGTCTGGCCCTACTAATCAGGCAAGTCATTGTATAACCGTGTTTTTTCTGTATAGACCTTTTTCTTGGAACGCAAAATTACCCATTATGCTTTGCGTGTACGCGCAAGGAGAATGCTAAGAACTTCCATTCGGCAGCTGATGCGTATAAAAAGTCACATTCTGACAGCTTTGAAATGATAGTTTTTATCTATTTTATTTGCTTTTAACGTCTTTGAACCAATACTGCTGTCGATCAGCGCCACCTCCTGGACTGATCATTAAAAAAATGCGATCTAATAGGATGGAAAACAACTGCTGTGAGGCATTTTCCCCTCGTTGTCAGACAGCATCTTGTGCTGTTCAAATCAAGCCTCATCATCGCTAAAGCCAACAGTTTCTCTTTCTTTCAAATATATAACCAACACAAACTAATGTAGTTCACCAAAATGTTGGACACACATACGTAGCCTGAACTGTCCCACTTCCGTAAACATAAGCAGCTCCTGATTAGAGTCAACATGCAGATCAGCCAGCAGAGGATCAATAACCGACTTTTATTGGTCATTTTTGTAAATTGCATGTGAGTGTGTGTGTGTGTGTGTGTGTGTGTGTGTGTGTGCGTGCGTGCATTGAAGAGCCTCTGAGCTAACAGCTGACAGGCCGTGAACACACACACACTGTATTTCTGACGGCAGACATGTGAACTAGAACGTTTTTCTCTCGCGCTTGAACCACAACTGACAGATTATAACGGCTTTAACATACACCTTTCAAAGCTGTGTCACAAAAACACTCCGTAACCCACTCAAAACGCTATTGAGCCCCAAATTCGGATCACAAATTACCTGTTGTAAACGCTGTAAGGGTAAGTTCTTAACGTTCTACCGGAAGACGCTGCTCGCTATGGCGCCCTCCATGCAGCAGCCAAGTAAAAGGTCCACACAATTGAAAAACAAATATTGCTTAAAGAGCCCATATTGTACATTAAAAAATGTCATATTTTGGTTTTGGGGGTCTTCATCAACAGGCTGATATGCATGCATGGTCAAAAAACACATTCATTGTCTTATAATCTGCATTTATTTTTACCTCATTATCCCAGCGACTCCCATATGAATCATTCAGCGATTCATTTGTTCCCAAACAACTCCTTAGCGCGATGCTAAACTGCGCTGATTGGACAGATGAGTCGATGACCCATTCTGTTGCGATTGGTCGACAGCGCTCAGCGTGAGAGAATGCCCATCACGGCATAGTGAATACGTGAGCATACCTGCCAACACTCCCGTTTTTTCCCAGGAGTAGCCCGTATTTCAGACCCATCTAACGACAACCTCCCGATTTGTTATTTCTCCCGGAAAATCACCCCCCGGTCCCGTTTTAGTACGGTCTGTGAAACCCCCGGGTCGCCAACATTGGTCCGATCGCAGCGCCCGAAACACGCTTCACAGAAGTTAAGACAGCTCAGTCCCGAACTCAACCTCCCCAATCTCCCCGCATATTACTCTATTGTTAACCATAACTAAAAAACAGCGACAGACATTCAGTATTAATGCACACAGCAGCAAAAGCTGACCCATTATGACGCATGACCGCCGCGCGTGAGTAGGAACAGCCCATGGTGGCCATAGCAACGACAAACAACAGAGGAGCACGAGCTCACAAACGCATTTTAATCCATAAACAAAGCGACACGCGTCGCGTTTTCAAAACACAATTAAATACATAATTTGCAAGCTAGAGAAAACAGCGAGGCAACAGTTTTAACCACATTTACGTTGAAATGGGGGACGAAGGAGAGGTTCGATAGAGGGTGCACGCCGGATTCACGGTGGCAGGCCAGATCAGCCGTCAGGCCACTGGGAAACGTCCCGGTGCTCCCCATGCTCCTTCCGTTAACGACGGCCGGCGGCGAATCCCCCGTTGTAATAGTGTAGATTTTAGAAGCACTCCTCAGAGGGAACACAGCACAAAGCTGGGCTGATGCAGAGGTTTATTTTTGCAAAAATGCCTCACGCACTGACTCTCACAGCTTTATTTTTTGGAAGGGAAAAGAGCACAAGTTTCCCCTCACACTTCAGTGCGCTGCGTCCACGACGTAACATGATTTAACCTGAATGCGATAGTGCTTGTCATCTTCCACTTTCTCTTCCTGTCTGTGGGCGGGGCCGGGGGGTTCAACTTTCCCACTGTCTGCGTGCGCAGCTAGTGGGCGGGGCTTATGTTTCGTGTTCACGTCATGCCGAAACGGCTAAAGACTCGTTATAACAACGATTCATTTGAAGAACGATGAATCGACTCTTTTATAGATGAATCACTAGTTTTAAACACTGTGCACTTTCAGATTTAAGCCTCAGCTGGACATTTCACTTCACTTAGAGCTGTGGTACACACTACATGCAAGCTCATTTTCAAAAACCCATAATATGGGCTCTTTAAGGTGGCTAATAATATTCACCTTAAAATGGATTTTTTAAAAATTAGGAACTGCTTTTATTCAAGCCGAAATAAAACAAATAAGACTTTCTCCAGAAGAAAAAAATATTAGAGGAAATACTGTGAAAAATTCCTGAATCTGTTCAACATCATTTGGGAAATATTAGAAATAGACTTTTGACTTCGACTGTATATATACACAATTATACAATTTCCAAAAGTCAATCAGATTTGTGATCTGTGATCCTCTTTTATGAAATGCTGCCGCTGTGAACACACTGGATACAAAGGGCTAAAGGTAAAGCTAGCGCTAGTGTTTGGTTTAAAGTAGCTAAAGAGCTAACAGACACACGCCGGTCACCTGGACATATTCTTCAGATTGGTGATATGTGCACTGTGGTTGGTGGAGGAGGAAACACAAGAGCATTAGGGAACCATTAGGGATTAAACTGGTACTGTATATATAAATCCAATGCGGATACGCTGTGAATAATCTCTGTTATCAGGACCATTCATTCATTTTCTTGTTGGCTTAGTCCCTTTATTAAACTGGGGTCGCCACGGCGGAATGAACCGCCAACTTATCCAGCATTTGTTTTACACAGCGGAGGCCCTTCCAGCCACAACCCATCTCTGGGAAACATCCATAAACTCTCATTCACACACATACACTACGGAAAATTTAGCTTTCCCAATTCACCTGTACCAACTGACCCAGCCGAGGTTCGAACCAGCAACCTTCTAGCTGTGAGGCAACAGCACTACCTACTGTGCCACCGTGTCGCCCCTTTTTCAGGACAAATGATTATTAAATACTGCATTTTAATTCTCCTTCAGATTAGTCCCTTATTTATCAGGGGTCGCCACAGCGGAATGAACCGCCAACTATTCCAGCATATGTTTTACGCAGCGGATGCCCTTCCAACTGCAACCCAGTACTGGAAAACACCCATACACTCTCGAAATTCACATACACTACGGCTATTTTAGCAATTAATAACATGAACAAACAATGAACATTACAATTATTACAGTATTTATTCATGCTGCACATGTAAAGTTCATCATTTGGTCATGTTAAAAAATACATTACCTAATGAAACCTTTTTGTAAAGAGTGACCAATAATTCTACTTGCACCAAAACACAAATGAATTAATTGTGAAATATATTCAGGTATCATCTGGAAGTGCATAACAAAAGTGTTTAATCTGAAGGAGGCTTCATGTTTATCCTCTCACCTGCCCTTGTTCTCCTTCCCCTTGACTTTGCTGTCCAAAGCTTTTCCCCCCTGCGGATCCCACTCAACGCTCTGCTCCTCCACCTTCAGGTTCAGATGAGACGACGAGGAGTCAAAGCTGAAGTTAAACGCTGACACAGAGAAACACAACCATCAACAATACAGTTACATTCTTCATCACTAATGAATCTGTTGCTTAAAGTTTGTTGTCTGTAAGGCTGTAAAATATGATTAAAGTTTAAAGGTCCCGTGAAGTGCTTTGAAATGTGCATTTTTATCTGATGTTTGACGTAATCTCCACAAAAACATGAAGAGAGGGCGGGAAAAAAAACTAATATTGCTTAAGGGGGCTAATAATAGAAGAGATAATAATAAATATAATAATAATACCTTAAAATGGTGCTAAAAAAATTAAGAACGGCTTTTATTCTAGCCGAAATAAAACAAAATTCTTTAAGGAGTAATAATGTCTGATTAAAAAAAGAATTAAGCATATTTTAATCGCAATGAACATCATATTGCAGTGCACAGTCTTACCTCTGGTTTCTAATGTGACCGGGTCTGAATAATCTCCAGCGGCTGCTTTGTTACAGGCTCGTACCCGGAAGTTCATGAATTTGGAGTCGAATCTTAACCCTGTTGAATGAATGAAATATTTAGATTTAGTCTCCATAAATAAAAGTGGAAACATTTTGAGCAAATATCCCTACAGTGAGTTCACCCCTTACAGATCTCTCTTTTACATTAATATTTATTACATTCATTTTCTTTTCGGCTTAGTCCTTTTATTAATCTGGGGTCGCCACAGCAGAATGAACCGCCAACTTATCCAGCACGTGTTTTATGCAGCGGATGCCCTTCCAACTGCAACTCATCACTGGGAAACATCCATACACACTTATTTACACACATACACTATGGACAATTTAGCTTACCCAATTCACCTGTACCGCATGTGTTTGGACTGTGGGGGAAACCGGAGCACCCAGAGAAAACCCACATCAACACAGGGAGAACATGCAAACTCCACACAGAAATGCCAACTGACCCAGCTGGGACTCGAACCAGCGACCTTCTTGCTGTGAGGCGATTGTGCTACCCACTGCGCCACCGTGATGCCCAAAATATCATATATATAAAATTTTATTTTAAAAACAGGAAAAATTAAGTGAGACATAAAAAAATATATAACATTCAGTTTGCTTGGTTTTTTGCAATAACTTCTTTGGGTTTTAATGTTTACTTTCTATTCCTAAAGATGTTCAGTGACCAAAATCTTATTATAATGATTATAAGTGTTTAAATGCACCAAAACTTATTGGAGATATGGATAAAAATATGCATTCTCAAAATGAGGTGTACTTATTTATGCTGGGCATTGTATACCTTCTTGGATATTTTCATTAAATATATATATATATATATATATATATATATATATATATATATATATATATACACAATTGAAGTCAGAATTATTAGCCCCCCTTTTCTTTCTTTTTTAAATATTTCCCAAATGATGTTTAACAGAGCAAAGAAATGTTCACAGTAATTAATATATATATATATATTAATTACTTGAAATGATTTAAGCATGGGGCGCCACGGTGGCGTAGTGAGTAGCACGTTTGCCTCACAGCAAGAAGGTCGCTGGTTCGATCCCCGGCTGGGCCAGTTGGCATTTCTATGTGGAGTTTGCATGTTCTCCCCGTGGTTGCGTGGGTTTCCTCCGGGTGCTCCGGTTTCCCCCACAGTCCAAAGACATGCGGTACAGGTGAATTGAGTAAGCTAAATTGTCCATAGTGTATGTGTGTGAATGAGAATGTATGGATGTTTCCCAGAGATGGGTTGTGGCTGGAAGGGCATCCGCTGCGTAAAACAAATGCTGGATAAGTTGGCGGTTCATTCCGCTGTGGCGACCCCGGATTAATAAAGGGACTAAGCCGAAAAGAAAATGAATGATTTAAGCATGGACCAGAACATTTATTTACATGGGTCTCCATAATTTCAAATATTTCATAATTTAAAATAAAATAGATTTTTAAAATGTGAGTTTATGGAACTAAAATTTAAAAGCGAATGGAAGTCAATAGCTGTTTTTTTTTCCAACTTCCTTCAGAATAACACCCTTTGTGTTATTTTTTAAAACTAAAATTAAAACTAAACAGAAAACATAACAATTAAATTATATTCAAAATATAAACAATAATTACCGTAATTATTATCCTCTTCATATATGAATGTAATGTAATGTAACGTGTATTTATATAGCGCATTTATTATGGGGGGGGGGTCTCTTCACACCAACACCAGTGTGCAGCATCCGCTTGGATGATGCGACGGCAGCCACAGGAAAACAGCGCTAGTGCTTCACCACACACCAGCTATTGGTGTAGTGGAGAGACAGTCATAGGGCCAATTCAGTGGATGGGGATGATTGGTAAGGGCCGATTGAGGGAATTTGTCCAGGACACCGGGGTTACACCACTACTCTTTATAAGAAGTGCCATGGGATTTTTAATGACCACAGAGAGTCAAGAAAGACGAAAGACGGCACTCACAGCCTCCTTCGCTATACTGGGGCATTAGGACTCACACAGACTGCAGGTTTAGCGCCCCCTGCTGGTCTCACTAACACCAAATAAAACAGCAACCTAGTTTTCCTATGTGGTCTCCTATCCAGGTACTGACCAGGCTCAGCCCTGCTTAGCTTCAGTGAGTAACCGCTCTTGGGCTGCAGCATGATATGGCTGTGAACTCATATATGTGGAGCACTGTATTTAACTCTATATAAACACACAAATAGTCTTTGTGTTCATCTAATATGTACAAAACAGTGTATTGATATTTGACAACATGATGTAGGATGGGCGGCAAGGTGGCTCAGTGGTTAGCACTGTCGCCTCACAGCAAGAAAGTCGCTGTTTCGAGTCCCAGATGGGCCAGTTGGCATTTCTGTGTGGAGTTTGCATGTTCCTCCGGGTGCTCCGGTTTCCCACACAGTCCAAACACATGCGCTATAGGGGAATTGGATGAACTAAACAGGCTGTAGTGTATGAGTGTGTGTGTGTGAATGAGCGTGTATGGGTGTTTCCACCTTGTAGTGTGTGTTCGGTGGTCCTGATGTTGTCCAGTTTCTCCCAGCACTGCTCGTCCTTCACACGTGGCAGACCCTCGTGGTTGGTTTTCCTGTACTCTAAGATGTAATGGTCAATCTTGCTGTCCTCCATCGGCATTTTCCAGCCGACCGTCACCTCGTTGTCCATCACCACACAGTCTATGAGCACGATCTCTGGCGCTCGCGGCACTGAGTGAACAAGAGAAGAGAATCCAGGAGTTTGATTCACCATTAGCACTTTGAAGGAATCATAACATGCATTGTCTTCTCGAGATCCACTAACTCGAGGACTTCGAGGATTTATGTAACTCTAGGATTTATTAGTCCCAATCTGATTGAATTCTGATTTGGAAAGTTTTCATTTTAAGATTTAGGGCTGAGTTTTGATTCAGATGTCTGCATTTGATTTGATTCATAAGCATTTGATTCAATTTTGCATTTGATTCACAAGCTCTGATTTAAATTTAATTTTGAATTTGGATTTGATTCGATTCAAATGAAGAGAATAGATGAATTTGATTCGTAATCTGCACCTTGAAGGAATCATATCATGCATTTTTTTCTCCTTAGACCCGCTTACTCGAGGACGAATCTATTTATTTGACTCAATCTAATTGCATTCTGATTCGGAAAGCACTCATTTCAAGATTTTGATGTAATTGATTTCAAGGGTTTTGATTCAGATGTCTGCATTTGATTTGATTCATAAGCATTTGATTCGCAAGCTCTGATTAAAATTTGATTTAATTTTAGATTTGATTTGATAGCTCTCGTTTAAACTGGATTTAGTTTGATTCAATTCACTTGTTCTGACTTAACTTTGATTCAAATTCGATTTGCACGCTTTCATTTAAATTTGATTCATTTTATTTTCCTTTTTGATTCAATTCTCAAGTTCTCATTTAAATTTTATTAATTTTATTTTCTATTTTAATTCGATTCACAAGTTCTCCTTTAAATTTGATTCATTTTATTTTCTATTTGATTCGATTCACAAGTTCTCCTTTAAATTTGACTCATTTTATTTTCTATTTGATTCGATTCACAAGTTCATCATTCATTCATTCATTTTCTTTTCGGCTTAGTCCCTTTATCAATCCGGGGTCGCCACAGCGGACTGAACCGCCAACTTATCCAGCATTTGTTTTACGCAGCGGATGCCCTTCCAGCCACAACCCATCTCTGGGAAACACATCCATACATTCCCATTCACACACACACACTATGGACAATTTAGCTTACCCAATTCACCTGTACCGCATGTCTTTGGACTGTGGGGGAAACCGGAGCCGATTCACAAGTTCTCCTTTAAATTTGACTCATTTTATTTTCTATTTGATTTGATTCAAAAGTTCTCATTTAAATTTGATTCATTTTTTTTTCTATTTGATTCGATTCACAAGTTCTCCTTTAAATTAGACTCATTTTATTTTCTATTTTGATTCGATTAACAAGTTCTCCTAAAAATTTGATTCATTTTATTTTCTGTTTGATTCGATTCACAAGTTCTCATTTAAATTTGATTCATTTTATTT
>CAIGQQ010033701.1:5459706-5482163 GCA_903798035.1 Danio albolineatus
CAATTCTGATGTGTCTTGCAATACTATTCAGATCAATCACACATATATTAAATAAACCCTTAGTGAAAATGTCATTCTAAACCAAAAGGTAAGAAACCCAATGTGTGAAGAAAAACAAAAAAACAGTATCTACAGTGGAGAACAGTAAGATCTGGTTGAGAGTGTGACATACCGCATTCTTGTAGTTTTGTGACTGCTAACGTTGGCAAATACTTTAAAGAGTAAAAGTTCATATAAGAGTCCATCTTATGCTTTTAACACGTTTGTTTTTAAATGGGTGGGCTCGGTAAAGCAGAAGAAGGGGGGAGTGATAAGGAGTGGTGCAGTCCATTGCAAAGCAAACCAAAAAGGACCAAGAGAAGATCCAGACATCTGGAAAACAACCCTTCTCTTGGGGTACTCAGTCCATGGAGAGGGCTCAGAGAAACACAGAAGAAGGGAAGGGTGGAGGCATCATTTTACACCAGCTTTAGTCCAAACCGCCTACCTACCACCAGCAGGAGCATCCCAGCGATTGAGCAAGGGGCTTTTTCGTAAGATAGAGGGTGGGGAAAGGGAAGGGATGTGTAATGCATCCCAATTGGAGTCCGTCAGTTGGGGCAATGCAAAAAAACAAAAACAAGGATGAGTCCTTTTTTGGGGGGCCAACAACAGAGTTCATGTAAAGCAGTGCTCTATAGGGACAGTCCCTGGTGTGATTTGAGTCCATAAGCACTGCAAACGGGACGGCTAACCCCTCCGGCAGCACCGCAGAAGAACATGCCCTTTATTTATATTTCCTCCTTCCCTCCCTGTCTTTCCCTCTCTGTTTTCATGCTACACCCCAATGCACACTTCAATCACTATCTACATCCTTAAGCACATTTTTTTTTTCTCTGCAAAGAAGTCCCAAAACACGCTCCTCTTGAACGCTCTTTTTAAACCAACGACTGCTTTCTGCACCCTCAAAATCGCCGTGCCATCATCTTCTGTTTAATTATAAAAGGCTCCTTTTAAAAAGAGTCCCAAATTTGACTGGCTCTATCCCCCACGGACACTCCTGCAAGAAAAGGCTTTGGGAACAAATTTAAACAGTCTCATCTATGGAAAGACTACACAACCATTTCTGAGGCTTAAGTTGTTAGCATTTAACATGTATATATATAAATGTAGATATCAAATGACACCATTTCAACTCCCGTTATTATTAACCATGAATATTAATAGCAACGGATGATTTACGCTGTGACTTTTTCCCCCCACAAAAAAAGCACCGCAGCCGGTCCCGGTCTGCTCTGGTGGGCTTGGCTCGTGGTTCTCTTCTCTGACCCTCTCTGATGAAGGCGAAGGTTGGAAAAAAATAACCCGAAAACACACGCTTGCTCCCTTGGCATCAGGTGACAGGGACACAAGTGCGCACTAGCAGTCCAAAGAACATTTCTAACCTTCCCATGTCCCGAGGGACGGGCTCTCTGTGGGGCAGTCGGCCCCGAGATCGAGGCTCTGAGTGCATCCTCCTCTTGTGGCGCATTTTGTGAATGACCTGATACAAATCAATGCTCTCGTCGTGGGGGAAGAGCATGCAGAGCTCCGTCCCGCACTCTGGTTCGATCTCCTGCAGACGGCCGTTCGCAGAAGTCCCACACATCACGTGGCAGAGAGAAGAAGAAAAGGAGAAAATTAGCATTCGATGATATGAAGGATTTGACCAATCAATATGATTGAATTCTGATTAGACCTGAACAATATATGGTTTCAGCGTCGATATCACAATCAGGGCTCATACAGGGTTCTTGCACCATTTTAAAAGTAAAATATAATGCTTTTTAAGACTTCAACAAATATAATTTAAGACCCAAAAATTTCATAATTTCTTTGGAATAGGTTACTCAATTTATTGCCATCCTAAAATGGAAAACAAAACTTTAAAGTTTTCCATTTGGTATCAATTATGTGCAATGCGTAAACTCGGTAAGTAAAAAAAACTAACAAAAAAACAAACAAATAAAAAAACACTTTTATTTGAGACCTTTTTCCTTTTCTTTTTTTTGTTTCTTTGTGATGTAGAACAGAGCCAACGTAACATAGATAAGTTGGATTACACTAAACCAGTGTTTCTCAAACTGTTTTCACCAAGTACCACCTTCCAAAAAAAATTGTCCCTCTAAGTACCACCATAATGACCGGTATTGAAATACAGTTGCGTTGTAGGCCTAATTAAGCAGCTACAGCACTGCACAGTTCAAAAATGTGGCAGATTAATTCTTATTATTATTAATATTTATTATTGTCAGATACTTGTAACATTCTAAATGGCTCGAACATTAACGCTGTACTGTGCTTACAGGTAAAAAAAAATAAATCAATAAAATGTCAACGTTTAAAATAAAATGTGCTTTTAAAGTTAATTAAAAACAGCACTGTTCTTAACAAGTAAAAATAAACTAGTAGCCTACTCATTAAGTTCCTTGAACCTCATAAATATAGGCTATATGTCATCATAATCATATATAAACTCTTTTTGAAATATGTGTTGCATGTATACGTATATGACTTATCTGTATGTCTTTAAATCTAAACATCAACTTGTATTTTTAAATCTATGAATTGGATTTACATATGTAAATTAGAAACTAAATCTGCTTACTGCATGTTAAAAGCAAGTGATTAAACTATACCTGTCAACATTGGCATATAAAAACGACCGTTACAAATATGGGGATTAAATTTGCTTTAAATGATAGAAGGCATAACAAACATTAGGAAATTGAAAACACAATAAAAGGTTTAGCATATTAAAATCAATTTAATGATCACATCGGTGTTATCGTACGCGTCAAAGGGTTAAAAGTGTTAGTTTTTTAACTTTAATTATTAAGCAATTCCTCCGTGTACCACTAGAAGGAAGCTTGTGTACCACTAGTGGTACACGTACCGCGGTTTGAGAACCACTGCACTAAACAACACAATGCCTTGTATGAAGGAACCATATAGAATAGAATACTGAAAATAAGCTTAATAATGAAAGTCCTCAAAACAGCCTTTCACAAGCCAAAATGTTGACAAATAATCTACATAACTGTTAGAAAACCCATTAAGCACACTGGCTAAAAATGTAATACCTACAGCAAATTTACGGTAAATTTAAGACAATTTAAGACCTTAATTTCACAGATTTTAATTCAAGACTTTAAGGACCCGCAGGAACCCTGTCATACACATTTTTACTACTAAACTCCATGACTTTGCCAGCACTTAAGTAAATTGTCATGACCTAATCTTTCATGTGGTGCCAACACACACGTGGTAAATAATAAGAGTTATAGAAGGAGTTTAAACAGCTAACCTGTCCATCACGTCCAATCTTCACAGGCTTGTGTTCGTTCCATGGGTTAGAAAGGTGAGCCGTTTTGGTGAAAGGTAATTCCCGCCTACAACCAGAGTGAAAACAAACCTCAATAAAACAGTAATGCTAAACTACAAGCAAAAGTCCGATGTGAAAGTGTTCTTCACAGATTTGTACCTGCAAATCCAGTCTATTTTGAAGACTCCTCCAAGCATCTTGGCATTCATGCCTGCAGGCAAAACCCAGTGTATGGGAGATCCTCCATGATGAGACTCCGAGGACAGCCGAGCAAAACCTGAAATATAAACACAAATAATCACGTGAGCATAAATCCAGCATGTTAAATAAGTAGTTAGGTGGAAAGTAAATTTCAATGCATATACAGAGGGTTTTTTTTATGGCTTAAAACGTGGACTTGAATTCAACTTTAGCAGCTTGTCCTTAACATCAATATACCCTAAAATACACTTCTTCTATGAGTTCAAAATAATCAGAATCCATTGCAAAAATGTAAGTCTCCGGCTTGCCATTGTTTCCGTTTCTGTCTGTAGTGATGGTGGGCGATCCGCAAATGAATCGTATGTTTTTAAACTGGATCTAAGTAAACAGGTAGATTCAGTTACCTAAATTGAACGGAGTTGTCGTGAAACGGTTTGTGTCTTCAGTACTAACATAACTGGGTACCACTTGTGAACAATAATGCTAAACTACAAGCAAAAGTCAGATGTGAAAGTGTTCTTTACAGATTTATACCTGCAAATCCAGTCTATTTTGATCCGCAAATGAATCACACTTGGTTCAATTGCCTGGACCGTACAGAAGTTCGATTGTCCCCCCTTGCCACCTGCTTGGTTGGTTTGTGTTCACACTGTCTTTTTTCCTTCTGAACCCCGGTACGCTTGCGTCATCAAGCTGATGTTTTGTGTACGTCTGTTGCCAGGCGACGGAAACGAAAGCAAAGCGCCAAAGGGAGAGACGTCCGCAAATCGCGGTTGTTTCGCTTTAACTGAACCTTTTAGTTTAGAACATACAGAAAGCAGCTCGCGTCTCTCTGCCGCAAACATATTATACACGTTCAGAACATCATGCGATGTCCAAGCTGTTTTTGGAGGAGACAAGCATTATCACTGTGTTTGCCCTGTCTCAGTCGCGCTTGTCAGCGCGTGATACTCAGACAGACAGACAGACACACACACACACACACACACACACACGAATGAACGTTATAAAAACTATATTTGGCTGTACTGTTTACGGTTCACTTCCGGCTTTTGGTACGATTGCATTCATATTACAAGGGAACCGTACCAGAGTTCACATGAACCGTACCCCAGACCACCTCTTTTAGGTGGACTCGGGTACGGTTCACGGGTGCGCACCCAAGTTCAGAAGACGTGTTCACACTAGCTAAACGTACCGTTCTATGACGTCAAACGAACCCGGGTGCGGACCAAAAGTGCTAGTGTGAAAGCACCCTAAGTGAACAGGTAGAACCAGTTACCTAAATTGAACGGAGTTGTCGTGAAACGGTTTGTGTCTTCAGTACTATCATAACCGGATACCTGTGGTGACTCGAAATAAACCGATATCCTGAGTTATCCACAATTACAGCATACGAGTGGCCCTCGTTAACACATTGAACACATTGATGCAGTACGTCTGGTGTTTAAGTCTGGTCCGCGTCATTTAGAAACTCCAAACACCGACCACACGTAAAGCGAAACCGCGTCAAGCTGCTCATGTGTTTGCCACAAAACATCCCTCAGCCGCAGTCCATGTTCGGTCAGCATAAACTTTATTTACACCATTTACTTCACAACACGAATTTACCGCGCTCACCACCAGTACGACAACAACACCCCTTTCGTCGCATCACTTCCGGTGTGTGGTACATTCCCTTTCCGTAAAGAATCTGTCTTTGTAAATTTGTTTCGGGACTGGTAAAAGTGTTTTGCGTCTTAATTTGTTTTCTAAAATGTAAACTTGTTTTGTCCTTTGTAAAATCGTTTTTCCTCTGTAATTGTGTCTTATGATTGGTAAAAACGTTTTCCAAAATGTAAATTTGTCTTGTGCTTTGTAAAAGTGTTTCACACTTTGTAATGTTGTTTTGCACTTCCCGGCCACCGTAGTACACTGACTTATCTGCTGTGAAAAAAAGAGACCTGATGATGATGATGATGATGATGATGAGTGAGTGCCGACTGTCTGTTCCCTCACACTCCGTCATTGAGTGCGATTCAAAGTAAGGTCATTTTTATTCCGCAATATATTTTATTCATTTTCTTTTCGGCTTATTCCCTTTATTAATCTGGGGTTGCCACAGCGGAACGAACCGCCAATCGCCAGCATGTGTTTTTTGCAGCGTATGCCCTTCCAGCTGCAACTTATCACTGGGAAACATCCATACACACTCATTCACACTACGGCAAATTTAGCCTACCCAATTCCCCTATACCACGTCTTTGGACTTGTGGGGGAAACCGGAGCCCCCGGAGACCCGCCAACACAGGGAGAACACGCAAACTCCACACAGAAATGCCAACTGACCCAGCCGAGGCTCAAACCAGCGACCTTCTTGCTGTGAGGCGATTGTGCTACCCAATGCGCCACTGTGAGGCCGCAATATATTTTGTAAAAGCCAATTAAGCAAGGTAAAAAGTAACTCCCGCAACATAAAAAAAAAAAAAAAGTAACTCAAATAATATTACTTGTTTTTAAAAGTAAAGTGTTATATTACTCGTTACTTTGGAAAAGTAATATTATTAAATAACATGCGTTACTTATAATGCATTACCCCCAACACTGGTTATATAATTTAGCTGACTTGTATACTTTATCGAGTCCCGATGATGATAAAGACCACAACTTGCATGATTCCACATCCAGTCATTACATAATCAAACTATGCCTCTGTTTGTTGTAAATAAATGCCCTCTAGTGGTGAAAATTGCATACTCTGCCTTTAAGTGAACAACAATATATATAGTTCATGTTGAAATGTTTACCTTGAAATTTTCCACTCTCCCTGACTGAAAAGATGAGCACAACACTTCGAGCAGCGCGGAAAGCAGCGTTGAGTTTTTTCTCGTTGACAGGCAGAGTGGACCAGACGCCCTGTGGAAAGAGAAAGCACACCATGTTAACAGAGTAAAGCTTGCATTGCACTCAAGTCTCTACAAACTCTACACACCTTCGCTTTAGCCAGGGAAACGTTCTCATGGTTGTTGCTCTTGATCAGAAAAAACCTGGCCTCTCTCAAGATGTGCTTCAGCTTGTTGATTCGATCTTTAAAAAGACATAAATAAAAAAAAACATAATAAATTTTAACAAATAAAAGATCAATTAAGATTTGTTCAGATTATAAACTGTAATAATATGTTTTTTCTCATATCCTAATCATAATTTACTGATTGCTATTCCCCAATTCATATTATCTTGGGCCTGGTCTACATCATTTACGTAATTTTAAGCACAGTGATGTTGAATCTTGAAATGCAGCATGGGGAAAAAAAGCCACGCAGGTTCATTCAAAGGGTTTATAAGCTGAAAAGAATACATAACAATAATAATAATAATAATAATAAATAATAATAAAATAAAAGATGAATATTTAAAGGTGCAGTATGTAAGTTTGACACCCAGTGGTTGAAATAGATATTGCACTCCTGGATCAAAACAAACAAAAAGCGCAGGTTGCCAGATTAAGGACAGGAGCGAGTGATTGAAACTGTGTCCTAAATAAAC
Source organism: Danio albolineatus (assembly GCA_903798035.1). Classification (NCBI taxonomy): domain Eukaryota; kingdom Metazoa; phylum Chordata; class Actinopteri; order Cypriniformes; family Danionidae; genus Danio; species Danio albolineatus. The sequence continues at coordinate 5,466,776 of CAIGQQ010033701.1, forward strand.
GGCAACGGCACCTGATAGAAGGAATATTATCCATATTAATAAAGGAGTTTTTGTCCTAATCCACACAGCTGATATATTAGAAACTGCTTCTATTTCTCACGCTGAACAACAGAAAACTGACAATGATCACCTCAGGTACTCCTCTTGTGCTTTATTCAGTGCGAAATGCTAGCAATGTGAGTTTGAATGCCCTTTACATGACATTTATAGCCATATACTGAAAGCAGCAGCAGATAGTTCACCTCAGATCTGGAAAAGGTGAACTATAAACCGTTTGAACTAAACACATGAGTGATTCAGCATCTACATTTAATAATGTTAAAGAGGGTTAATATATATTATAGATTATAAACCTTACCACTTCGTGAGTGAGTGCATATTCTGTGCTTCTGAATGGCTGCATTTTAATTTCTGTCGTGTTTCATCTGGTGCAGACAGCCAAATTGCTCATCACTGCGTATCTCGTCAAGAAGCGTGTTGTTAGAACACGCGGTTACAATGAAACCTGCTCACCTAATGTTTACGCTCTGAATGTCATAACATTTGCTAATTAATAACCTCATGTGGAACTGAATCTGCATCTCATTTCAGAGTCTGCTACTGTCCACCAGAGGTCGCATTTCGGTCACGGGCGCATGCTTTCAGAGCCTTTCTGAATGAATGGACGAATTAAATACTTGGTTTTCCATCAAGGCAACCTGGGTGCTGAATTATAATTGGTTAAACTTTCACTGGGCGGGTTAAAATGACCAAAACAAAGACAGCGTTCCGGCACGTAACGCACATTTTCAAAGCAGAATATCTGACATCAGCATTGTTTTTCAGATAAACAAGAATGTTCACTTGTGTTCCTTAAATATCTGCAAACATATAATGGTGTTTTTATGCTTTAGAAAGGTCAAAAACTTACATACAACACCTTTAATATATATTCTTTTGGTTAGAGTTTTACAAAAAAAAAAAACGTCCTCACAAAGTCTAACCCTCAACACAAAATTATAATGGTAATTATAGAAACATTAATAAAATGGAAAAATTACAACATTTGTGAGATAAAAATTAGGCGAAAAGGATGAAATTATCTTTAAAATAGGAAAAATAAACCAATTATGCAACATCTGATAAACCCAATTAAACTTCTTAGTTAAAAATCAGATGAGCCTGATCATGTATGTTTTTTTGTTGTTGGAATTTTTCTCTTTTTCTTGTATAATTGTTTTCCCCATTCTTAGATACACGACATATGTCTGTATGTGCACACTTGGGAATGTATACGATATAATACATAAAGATAACACATATGAGTGCATTTAGATATGATAGTGAAGTTCTTACCCTTCCTCACATCTCTGACAGAAGAGGACAGTTTTTCATGTTTCTTTTCAGAGCCTAAAAGTCAAAAACACACCACACTTAGACCCGGTTTACACTAATATGATTTAGTTTTAGTTTTAAAACGCATAACTTTTGCTACGGTTTGCCTTCAGTACACACAACCCGGAGCCCTGCTGCTCTGTGTCTGTGCGGACAGGGGAAAACGAAGACATCTGAAAATAGAGGCACGGCTGCAGACATTCGCTATCTGATAGGGGCTTTTTCTCAATATCAAGCACACAAAGTTCAGACTTTGCAAGTTTATAACGATCTCCAGAGGACACGTCGGGTAAATCTTCATCTGTAACGGCAGTGTACTTTTATAACGTCATTCACCCAGGCTTTGTTTCACTATCCTAATAAAATGAAAACATGACATAAAGCACTGTCTCTTCACTTTTATATTAATAACTTAAATACAACAGACACCAAAAATGTTATCGTGTACATATTTATATGCCCATCGTCTTCACTATATGCACATTTATAACAAAATTGAGCCTAATAACTGTCTACTTTCATTTTCATTGAAATAATATGAAACATTAGGCTCACTGTGTGGTTTTGCCAATACGTGCTTAATGTCAGGCTATATGTACACAAAGATTATCAGAGGAAATTCATGATGAAATACCAAACAGCGGTCTTAATTGCTGAATATTAAAATTATAGCTTACTAAAAGTATAAAGGACAATAAGTTTATACATTATAGGAAATAAAGGCAAGCAATCGGTCAAACGAGTGGAATATGTGGTTACATAAACTAGTAGCTATGATCTTTATGCTCAGCCAAAACACGTTACCTGTGAACAAGTAGGCTAACAGATTCAAAAGACTGACTCATTACATATAGGTCTTCTACACAAGATGAATTATACATCATGTTTAACAACTACAGAGAGAGGATATCCAGCCACAGATTCGGGAAGGACTGGCCGACGTTCGGCTGCTCTCAGCTGGGCAGGTGTGCTCAGAGCTCCCGCTGACTGCCTGGAGCTCAGACGCAGGATACACTGAAGCAGCTTTCAGAGGATTTTAAAGTGTGTTTATGGTTACGTGATGAAAATGAATGAACGATTGAATATTTACTATTCCAAAATATTTCTAATGTTTCTTATAGGGTCATGACACCTCTTTCGGTTCAAGTCTACCTCAAAAAATGCTTCATGATGGGCGTTGAGCTCTGCAGGCAGAGGGAATAGTGGGCGTGGCCGACAGAGCAATGGTGAAAAAGAGGGGAGCGAACAAACTGTTGTCAGTCGGCTTATAAAATGAGACTATCCCCAGGGCCGGAATGCACACACACTTTTCCAACCATTAACCCTGCCGGTAATCTGGAGGATTTTTAACATGTGTGAACACAGCAGCACGGATATAGGCGATGTGTCTGAATGGTAACAAACTCAACTGATAAAAGACAAAGTCCGCCATTCTCCAATTCTCGTACAGCTCGACAAAAATGCTTGCTGCAAACCCCATAGATCATGGAAACAAACACATAGAAGCCTTAAAGTGTATTGTACTTTGTAGCCAGGGTGTATTTTAAAGCTTGATTGTGTTTATGGGGTGCAAAGCAAAGTGTGCTCATGCTTCATCCGAGGAAAAATCACGTTATTTTTTCATATTTCTTACTTTAATTATATACAGCTACTCTGCTAACATGAAAACGACTGTCATATTTCCAAGTTCCTCCAAAAGCCTCGCGTCAAAACCTTCTCCACCAATTAGATTGGCACTTTTGTTCATGTGTACGGAGCTGCTGAAGTTACAGTAAACACCCCTTGGAGGCGCTCAAGCGCAAAACTGTTAATGCGAGCGCAGATGCCTGGAGGTGATATGAACGTGGAGCTGCTGACTGCACTGGTGAACAATAATCATTTCTTCATTGCTAGAGCTGCTACTTGAACCATCCATGCTTTGCCGATCGCAACAACAAGCGTGTAAACTTCCTCTTTTCTTTTTCTGTGTAACAAGCGGCAGCTTGGCGCTACAGTGTGTGCCATCTAACGTCAAGGAGTGATTTTGCATACTCTCCTGCTCGACGCCAGAAAAAAATCGCTTGGGCTTGAATGCTGAAAAACGTCTCAAAAAACGGCGCCGATAAATGCATACGAAAAGCGTCCCGGAGTGTACCAGCCTTAAATCTGTAAAAGCCAATGTCTTCCTTTGCATTGAACTTTTGAGCTTCTTACATTCTGAGATGTTATGTTCATACAGCTACATTACAAATATGTAATATTTATTAATTATGATGTCATAGTGGACCACCCCTTTAATGAACGGCTAAATACTGCTTGCCGTGAGAGAAAAGCAGTCTCACAGTTTGGCAGATCTGCCTTGCTTTCAGAAAGCACATGCTCTCATGAATGATTAAGAATCAGGGTCTTCTCATTGGATAAGAAATCTCTGCTATTAATAATAACGAGAAACCGACACGTCATGCCTTCACTAGCAGATTTGTGCTACGTCAATGATTTAGATCCGCCCCAAACATTATTTTAAACCCGGAAGATGAAATTAGCTGACAAAAGCTCTAAATGATCCAGTTTTCCCCACAATTAAAGCTGACAGGAGCTAAGGCTGTCTTAACTGATGCTCAACACGCATAAATCTGTTAACATTTCACAAAAGTACTCCAGGGTGTCTTGAACCTTTAAAGTAAAATATATTGTGATCAATTGGTCCATGAAATTTCCATTACCGTCTTATATAGGATCGTATACTGGCCCATGCCCATTTAGCAACCTATTAAAGATCATCAACAACACAAACACATGGATTTATGGAAGTTGCTTTCTACTAATAACCTAAGCAGACTCCTTGTTGGCTCATACCTGAAGCGTCTGAGCCTGATGCTGAATGTACAGACTCTCCCTCTGAGAACGACACCGACTCGGAGCGGGAGTCACTGGCCTCACTGCGAGTATCGTAGTCATTCTGTTCATTCCCCTCACGAACGTCCTCCTCCTCCAGCACATACTCCTCCTCTTCATCGTCATCATCATCATCTCCCTCCTCCTCTTCTTCCTCTTCCTCATCTCCTTCCTTCTCTTCTCCTTCCTCCGGCATGGCTCCCTCCTCTTCAACTTCTGAGCAGTTTCCTTCAGATGAAGCCACAGAGCTGCCGGTGACGTACTCTTCTGAATGAGCGTCTTCTCTGGAGGAGCGACTTGCTCTGCCTGTACTCTCCTCACTGGTTCTCCGCATCTTCTGGAGGAAAAAATAACGCATGCATTAGACATCATACTTGATGAGGAGTGTACATGTTTAATTGTTTTAAATATGCTTTTTAAGGTGTTTGAACAGATTAACGGATAGTTCACACACAAAAAAATCAAGTTCTTTAATTCTCCCTCATTTGTTTCTTCTGTTGAACACAAAAGAAGATATTTTGAAGAATGCTGGTTGCTGGGAGCCACCCACTTGCAAACATTCTGTGGAAGTCAATGGGTGCAAGCTACCAGCATTTTTCAAAATATCTTCTTCTTTGTTCAACTGAGTACATAAAACTCAAACCGTTTTTATGTAGAATGCTACAAATGATAGCTGATAGATGTTATTTATGGGTGAACTATCCCTTTAGTGTTACTTTTCACGAGTAACTACTGTTAAGAAGGCAGTAAAATTAAAGTACACAAAGTATTTTGGTTTAACCTCTTAAGCTCTGGGGCTATTTTGGGTAATTCCGCCTGATTTTGGCCTTCCGATTTTAAAAAGCTTCCCATAGCCACAAGCAGAGGAGTACATACAAAAGTTTGGTATCATTTGAAAGGAAACCCTTTGAAATTTCACAAAATACTGTTGAAATTGCTAACAATTGTTTTATATATTGTCAGTGTTACAATAAACACACACAAAAAAGGCGTTTTTCTTTTTTTTTTTTTTACATATAAACTGAAGTTTGAAAGTGTGAAACTCAGCCCTTGAGTGCTCCAGCGTCCTGCAATTAATTTGATTTCTTTCCAGAAGATGTCAGCAAACACAAGAAAAAGGAAATGAGTCTTTATAATAATGTATGTAGGAGTTATTCTATTCCAACTGCAAGGAGGAAAAATGCCTTTTTTTTTTATTTCCGCTTAACTAATTTTGAAGTCTCCCCATACCCATATACAATACAATAAATCCAATATCTCAACGTCATTTTACAGAAATCCCTTTGAAATTACAAAAAAGAACTGCTGTAAGTGATAAATATTATTAGATATGTTGTCTGTCCTATGATGAACCATCTTAACACAAACTGCTTTTAGTTTTTTTGTCCCAAAACCTGTTTTAGAAAGTGTATAACTCAGGCCCTGTATGCTCTATCAAACTACAGAGTTTTGATTGTTACCAGCATATGTCAGGAGACACTAGAAAAAAAGAATTTTGTCTTTATCATGTAGTATGCAATAATTATTTAACGTAATCATATTTTTCCTGAATTTTGGAATATCATGACCCTAATTTGTTGCGTTTGGCACTTATGAGACATAGCAGGGGATTACTCATGCACACAACCTCAGAAAACGTTGAAAATGGGCTCATTTTGTCGCGGAGAACCTAAGGTAAAAGACGATACAGCTTGTTTGGCTGTATGACTTGCTCATGTGTGTCGTATATGAGCTATATGAAAAATATGCATACAGAACCATTTACACAATCGGAGCGGTCGACACAGTGTAAATTAAGTGTAAAATAAGAGTAAATAACTTTGTTACAGTACAACAAATATCAAAGTGATGTATATCGGTTGAAAATAGACATTCTAAGCTTTCACTCAGTGGTTCATATGGTGTTATTGATGCAGACAGACCTCTTAAAAACTATAGTTATTCTCCTGATGACGTCATGTTGTCCCCAAAATCGGGCACGCAGAGTTTAACAGGTTAAAAAGGACACATTTGTTTACCAAAAAAAACTTAACTCATATTTTTTCCATCACAGCATTATATTCAAGCAAAAACTGTGCTTATTGGATTAAAAACAAAGAATCAGATTCATATTTAGTATCAAATAAATACTTTTTATGATGCATACAAAAGCTTTAATAGCTCAAATCTGTTTCTGACAATAAATCTGATCTGAAACTGATTGGTACATATCAGTTGTAAATGTACAGTGACACCAGGATTCAGTGCCTAATAAAAAAAAAAACTTTACACAACCACATACATAAATAAACAAACAAATAAACGAATCTGTTAATTTTTGAACAATTCATCAAACCAAAGTAGTTTTTATTGTCAACTCCATGATTTTTGTCTTGTACCAAAAATGTTGCGCTGCTTATTTAAGCTGGTACTGGCAACCCTTACAAATGACAGATTTTGTTTGCATCCATTATATAAAATATAATGGATGCAAACATCCATTATATTATAAATATTATATAATATAAAATATTTCCAAACAGCTGGCTCCAAGCAGCTTTTTTGGCATTAGAACAATTGCACACTACATATGCCAAGAGTTTGTGATAGTAACTCTACTGATATCTGCACTGCTTGCGTTAGAAATCATGAAAAGATTGCACCCTCTAATTTGCCTCATTTAGTAAATCTGGGTCAAACTTCAGTGTTTGTTTACAACTACCACTGCACTGTTAATGCACCGCAATCTGTAGCACAAGATAGTAAACAAGAAATGTGTGCATAAAGTGGAGAAACTACAGTGCATCCGGAAAGTATTCATAGCGCTTCACTTTTTCCACATTTTTGTATGTTACAGACTTATTCCAAAATGGATTAAATTTATTTATTTCCTCAACATTCTACACACAATCCCCCATAATGACAATGTGGAAAAAGAGTTTTTGAAAATGTTGCAAATTTATAAAAAAACAACAACTGAAAAACAGTGTGAGACGGCAGGCAGATGAGAGAATGTCAGATTTACTCTCCATACACACTACGTTGTAAACACCTCGCATAAGCGGAAATTCATTTTTGTAATTTGATGCATAGATGATATAATCCACACATAAATGCATAATGATCATACGTTTTTTATTATTTTTTAATCAAAATATTAAAAACTTGTGAAAAAGGGTCCATATGATCTCCATTGTCTTACCTCTGTCAGCTCGGGCATCAGCGGCTTGATCCGCCTCTGTGAGTCTCTGCTGCTGGACAGGCCTTTTTCACTATATCCTTTCGACAGATCAGCCCGAGACGCACCTCCTCTTCCAGAATGGTTCTTTCTGTCATCATAGAGGTCTTCTGGTGCGTGTCTACCTCTGGGATTGCTGGTCTTCTTACTGTTTGACCCAGAAGAAGGAGCAGCTCTTTTCATTGGTTGCCTGGTGGCGTGTCCGGAGGCTCGCAGGCGCTTTGCATCCTGACCATCTCCTCGTTCATGCTTCCTTTTAGACCCTGAGGCGTTAAATAAACAACGGGTTAATGTGGAAACACTTTTTTTTTTTTTTTACCTGAAAATGAAATTATACTTGAAAGGATATACTTAGGATATACTTATGGTTAATTTGGAAATAGGCTCATTTTACACGTCACCTAGAGTTAAACAGCTGTGTTTCACAATTTTTTAACCTATTTAGCTGATCTCGGCATCTGGCGGGAGCACTTTTAGCTTAGCTTAGCATAGATCATTGAATCAGATTAGACTATTAGCATCTCTCCCCCTCAAAAAAATGTAATTAAATAAAATGCAGATAATTTTACTACTTAAAGCTTCACTCTTCTGTAGCTAAATTGTGTACTAAGACAAACAGTAAATGACAAGTTGCTATTTTCAAGGTTGAAACCATACTCTAATTCTGGCTTAATAATTCAGGTGCTTTGCTGCAGTACCATGGCTGCAGCAGGAGCATCGATATTACAGAACGTCTGATTCATCACTTCTTGAAAAATGTCATGCCCAAGTTTAATCTTTAATGTTTAACAATTATTTTAGCAAAATCAATATGGTTTCCCTTAAGTTTGTGATTACCTTTACATAAAGATTAGCAGTTTTCCTAACAAATTAAGTAAGTTTGCTACACCCACCTAATGTGCTTCAAAATACAGTGAGCAAGCTTAAGGGGTGAGTGTCACTTGGGAAGTGAGACATTTAGAGCAACGACAATATGCATTTGCATTTAATTTATACATCACACAGTATTTAAGTCTTTATGAAATGGGGATGTTTAAATGTCAGTTGTGGGTGATGACCGCATGGTGCAACTCTCCGCCAGAGAAAGCCTGAGAGACAGGCTGCAAACGCTGTTTGGATAATCTTTGTGCAGTGATAATGTTTATATTCATAAAAGGTCAGTAAAGTTAGCGTTTTCATATTTAATTAAATTGTCAAACTGTAATAAAATAAACATGATTTCAAATTAAATGATTGTAAAGTTAAATAATTTCAAACTTTCATAACAAAAGTTATTAAATATAACATTAACTTACAGTTAAACACAATAAGAGTATATTGTGACATTGGTTTTTAATAAGACTTAATCGTGTACGGGATACCGTTAATACCTATCATCCTCCATACACCTGCAGAGACCACACTTTTTCCATCTGTTCTCAAAAACTACTGATCCAAAAACACATCAATCAAAATTTTGATTGTTCAATAGGTCTTCACCCAGAGATTGATTACAAAAACATGCCTATCTGGCTTGCAAATGACAGAGGAGTGGCCATTTGAGTGCGCAGAATATCAAAAAGTGTACGGAACATGGTTAGTCTACATTACTTTGAATATTCAGTCTGACATCACATGCAAGTATGACTTCAAAACAACATTAGCACTGTTAATTGACTGTGAATAATAGTATATTATTAAGGAGGAACCAAATTTACCTCAATCATCACTACTAGCAAGCCAACTAAATATATTGGATTATCTGTACAATGGTTCAATTGTTTCTAAACAAATAAACCCCAAACATTTGCAAATTGGCAACATAAGAACAGTTGGACGAAACTTGAAGCAGTAAAGAAAACCCGGTGTGGCAATGGTTTAAAGTGTTGTACCTTTTTTCTCGTTAACATCATGTTCGCTTTCAGGGTTGTAGAGCTCATCGTCCTGGTCAGGAGCATCAGTCAAAATGTCTTCCAGCACATTGAGTTCCCCGTCTGGAGATGGAAGCACACAGAAAAATACTGCATTTTAGATACTGACACATAAAATACAGCAAGACATACTGTGGTTTTACAGTAGTGCTGTTTACTATGAAACTGTTCATCGGTGTAAACAACACGCATGAAATTATTCTCTAGCATAAAATCATCCATTGTTGTTATACTTTCAGATCCTGCTGAGGTTACATAATGTGTTTTACATAAGATCTAAACGTGAAATACACCATTTACACTCAAAATGAAATGAAAAGAAACAGCATTTGCGTGTATAAGTACAAACAATGACATTTATCCCCAAAAATATATGAACATGAGCAAAATCCTCCATCAAAACATGCGTTAGCATCATGCTAAGCTAACTAACGTTACTGATCGACGTTATGTATAATTCATCCGCAATACATGTTTGTAAATACAACGTGAATGGCTTTATGAAAGATTGGCTAATGAGCAACGTCGAGTTGTTTATTATATAACCAAACAAAACGTGACCCTTTGTTACTGAATCTGTGGACACAAATATGATCGTTTACCTTTCTCGTCTCTCCTGTCGACGGACATCTTGAGCCCCGCGTGGATTTAACACACTCTAAAGGCTCTCCTCTCTCTTTCCCCCGCACTCTGTTGTTAATAACGCTATTAATTAGTCCTTATTTCTGAAACTCTTACACAGCATGTAATGTTATGTGGTCACGGTGTATTCGTCTGCTTCAAAATGGCGGATTGTCTTTCTCCCGCATGAGGGTTGCCAAATACTCAGAGGAACGCCACACGTCTTTGTTATTGACCAATTTACGTCTGAACAGTTTCTTAGTAATTTATTGTTGCTGCATTTCAAATTTATATAAAGTAGACTTTATAAAATCGTGTTTTAGATCATTGGATGATCTTTGTAGTTTGTACAAAAACAATTACAACCCATTTAAATGTGAAACTTAGAATATATCACCACATCCAATCAAAGCCTGTCCCGTTTGTGACGTCATATATCCCAATAAAGTTTAACGACCGTTTTTAACGCATTTATTATATTTAACAAAAGCGCAGCAATGTGATGTAACGAATAGTTAATGAATAGTTTGTTCATGTTCAAATGTATATTTGACCATCTGAAAATTCCTCAACATGCTAAAAAATATGTATAAAATGACTTGCAACTTCAATTTTCATCAACCCCTCAGCCAGAGATTTATACAAGGTTTTTATTCGTGTAATCTTACATAAGCAAATATCTTTACTTAAAGAAATTACAAAGACATTCATGCGTGTTCACATTAAAAACATTCAATTTTAATACAAAATGCAGACTGGCCAGCATACAATATTGTATCTCAGTACACTGTCAGAAATAAAGGTACGTGAGCTGTCACTGGGGTGGTACCTTTTCAAAGGGTACAAATTTGTACCTAAAAGGTCCACATTAATACCTCAAGATTACATATCAGTACCTAAAAAGTCTAAAAGTGTTCTTCTTAAAATTTATAGGTACTAATATATACTTTTGAAGCACCAATATGGACCCAAATGTGTACCCTGTGAAAAGGTACCACCCAAGTGACAGCTCGTGTACCTTTATTTCTGAGAGTGTAGAGAAGTACTGAAGTCAAACTTGTGCAGTCACTCCTTTTTAGTCTTTTGCTCTTTGCTCTTCCCGAAACATTTGCGGAAAAGGAAGCAGCATGTTTTAACCCAGAGGAATGCGATCAGGGCAGCGATAGAGAGTAAGAAGGCCGCTACATCCAGACAGTGGTACTGATACCAGCTCAGCTCATGTGCCTGAACTCGGAGATGTTTGGCTCCTTTATTCCGCATCACAAACTCGATCCAGTAAACGGCCTGATCCAGCGGCTTCATCGGCTGATCGTGGTGGATTCTGGACAGCCTCATGATGCTCTCCTTGTACCTGATTGGAGGAGAACAGGATCTTCAGCTTTAAACAAGGCTAGAAGACCAAACTGTGCTATTATGTGAGAAGCCCTACGAATGTAAAAAATGCCTGGAAACATTTTGTTCTCCACAAATGAATTTGAAGTAGATACTGGAAATCTGGCAAAACTTGCTCAGGATGCACATCCCCATGATAAACAAGGTCCTAGATATCCCAAAAATATTAATAACTCATTTTTGCCTTTAATATTCCCAAACTCTGACACTTATTACTACTTTTGTGTTTTTATAACAAGTTGTTATTTATTTTAGGTTTTATTTTCTGAATTTTAAGACCTACCAACAATCAGATCATATTTATGTCCTGATATGGAAAATTTAATAGGGTGTACTAACTTTTTCACATGACAGTATGTTCATTTTGCTTTGTGTAATTGTGAATTTCCGCATTTGTTTATTGGAAGAAACCAACTAGCTTATTATACTTCAATGAAACTGGACATAACTCACGATGGGTTATTTAAGACAGTCTTGAGAGCATCCAGCAGGTCTTTGGACCGCATTGTATGGATATCCAGAACAACAGCAGCTCCTTTGGTTTTAATGTGGAGTAGGTTATCAGGCTGATCTCCAAACAGCGGCAAACCCACCACCGGGACACCGTGATAAATAGCCTCATACAGTCCATTTGTGCCACCATGAGTGATGAAAGCCTTTGTTTTTGGATGACCTGTGAGAATAAATAAAGTGAGTGTGCATTGCACATCAATTAATGTATAAGCACACTTATAAGACAGCACTTTCCTTACCAAGCAAATCATTCTGTGGGATCCAGTCGTAGAGTTTTGTATTTGGAGCCAGTGTGTCTGGAGTTTTCCCACTGTAACGCCAAACAACCTGTGGAAATGCCATACCTGTCACCCCTCCCGTTTTTCCCGGGATTCTCCCGTATTTTACAGTTCTATCCCGCTATCATCCCGTAAAGGTGTTTTCCCGTATTTCTCCTGTATTTTCAGTCTTTCTCTAAAGGGTGGCGATAAACATTAAAGAGCCGAACCTCCCTATACGCAACCCATACCGCCGAACCACCAGGGGCCGCCCCTTGCTCTTAAATGTGAGTCAGTTCTGTGCTTTTGGTTTATTTAGGTATGAAACACTTTGAAATTAATATAAAAACGGCGGGATTCCCTTTCCTTTTCATTACAGTTGCCGTCGCTCCTCTTATGCAATCCTCAAAGCAGTCATAAAGCAGTGCGTGACTGTCAGACGCGCTCCATAGTGATAAACTGACGCTGTTTCCCAAATGAATTCTGTACATGTGATTTGAAGCAGAGCAAAAGTGGATACTGGGTTTTGGGTGCATGTTTGAACAGACATATACACATAATTAATAACAATAACATCTAAAGATGTCGATCTTGATGGGTTTTTGTCCTGAATTAACAGTTTATTTTCAACTTAACAATCTTAACAAACAGAGCAAAGAGGTATTTGTATTTTTAAACATCTTGATTCATATTGATCACTATTAAAAGCAACTTCAAATCGAGGGACAGTAATTCTAGCTTTTGTTTTAGTGTGATCTATTTGTAATTCACAATAAAATCTCTCTACAGATTAAATAAGCTGGAAAATATTTCCAGAAGAGCTATACTAAAGGAAGTTACACACCTTTTGTGGGATCTGACCCAGAGCAGCAGCAATAGTGTTGGCTCTTTCCGATGTCAGGTTTTTGATCATGGAGCCCAATGAGAAAACAACAATGCCGTGATCTCCAGAACTCTGAACAAACTCCTCCAGTTCCTAAAAGACACATGAATGAGGACAAACAGGAGAGAAGCAGTCAATCACATCTAAATGATGATGTTTTTATTATGTAAAAATCTTAATAACGTTATAAGTGGACCTAAGGGCAGAGGTGGGTAGTAACCAGTTACATTTACTTCGTTACATTTACTTGAGTAAAGTTGTTGGGTAACGTGTACTTTTTGAGTAAATTAAAAAATGTGTACTTTTACTCGAGTAAATTATTAGAGAAAAATCATTACTCTTACTTCGCTACATTTGGCGGCGTTCCTCCGTTACTGTCAAATGATAATAAATATGATTTATATTACTTGTTAGCAAATATCGCGAGGCGCCGCACTGGAGAGGTTGTGTCGCAAGAGGTTACTATATGGCCCGTTTCCACTGAGGGGTACAGTACGGTACGGTTTGGTACGCTTTTAAGGCCGTTTCCACTGTCTAAAAGCGTACCGAACTGAACTGTACCGTACCCCTTTTTGGTCACCCTTTCGAAAGGGTACCAAACCCAGAAAGGGTGCCATAAGGCGGAGCTAGACGCGCAGCTGAACGCCATTGGTTTACAGAGATACGTCATTTGCTCACGCAACAAGCAGAATGAAAACAAAAGACCCGCCATGTTTATTACACAGCCGAGAGACAATGCTTCAAATAATATCAGCATATAATAACCAGCCATGGTCGACCCGAGCTCAAACAAACTTTGTCGTCGTCTTGAACAGCCACCATGCCGAGAGAAGAGCAGATTCTTATGGGTTACGAGCCCATAAGGGCGAGCGCGTGAGGTTTCGCTTCTCTCTTGTGCTCGCGTGCGCGTCAATGTTTGAAATAACAAAGATCTTAACCTGGACTATTATAAACTGGGAATGACGGAGTTACTCTCTAACGAGAGAATAATGACGGAGCTGCTACATGTACTGGTGAAGATTAAAGACACAGATGAGAGGTTTGATCAGACGGGGCTCTATTTAGTATTGTTTTTGAACATAAATGAGGCATACATGTCTGCTGTGTGTAGTTTTTCTGTAATTTGGTAACATCGGAGACTGTGTGGGGCTGTATGTGTTCATATATGCTGCATTTATTTATTTATTTGATATAATCGCGGACCGTAGGCTATTTCGCATCATTGATCTGCAGTTATAATCAGATCATGTTCAGTCAGTAATGAACATTTATACAGCAGTGTTTATGTGTATAATAAAGCATCTGTTTTGTGAGAAGTGCTTCTCATATGATTTGTGAACGACCCATAAAGCTTTACTGTACACATTTCCTCGAGCGAAAATGACGTCGACAAACTTTCTGTCGTACACCACGCCCACCAAAAGAGCACCCTTTTGCAGTGGAAACGCAAGCCTGATAAAGGTGACCCGTACCGACCCGTACCGTACCGTACTGTACCACTCAGTGAAAACGGGCCAATAGAGACGCGTCTCCCGCTTTCGGTTCGAGTGCGTGCGCCCATGTTGGAATGATGGCTGAAGTCGAGGAAGACGTGCGAGTTTATACTGCGGTCACACCACGGCCATCTGCGGTAGCGAGAAGGAGAGTCATGCTGTCTGTGCAGTGAGTTTATCTGTCCAAGCTACCCGCGGCCTCAAGCTCAGTCTATGTTTTCACTTCAAGACGTCAACAAGAATAATAATCTTGATAATGCGAGGCGTGCTGTACATCGAACTAACATTGCAACTCATACATGAACTACAGCTCCAACCTGAAAAACACGTAGTGGTAAGTGTCAAAATGATCCCAATTTGAACCTTATTAATGGGATGGGATAACTAAAGAAACTGCAGATTAATGGAATGACTTAATAAATAAGTCATTCACACTGTTAAACATTCAAATATAACATTTAAAAATGTTTTACAGAAAAATGATGTTTACAGGAAGTGCAGAATTATTAGGTAAGTTGTATTTTTGAGGATTACATTTATTACTGAACAACAACCATGTTCTCAATGAACCCAAAAAACTCATTAATATCAAAGCTGAATATTTGTGGAAGTAGTTTTTAGTTTGTTTTTAGTTTGAGCTATTTTAGGAGGATATCTGTGTGTGCAGGTGACTATTACTGTGCAGAATTATTAGGCAACTTAACAAAAAACAAATATATACCCATTTCAATGATTTATTTTCACCAGTGAAACCAATATAACATCTCAACATTCACAAATATACATTTCTGACATTCAAAAACAAAACAAAAACAAATCAGTGACCAATATAGCCACCTTTCTTTGCAAGGACA
>CAIGQQ010033701.1:5482563-5494911 GCA_903798035.1 Danio albolineatus
ATATATATATATATATATACACAATATCTGTCATTACCTTCGACAGGGGTTTGGCAGGTTTGCAGTGTAGTCCACCAACAAATTTAAAATTAGGCGGAAATGGACGCGGAAACTCGAAATCCCAGTAAGTTCTTATCAAACTGATGTCCACTTTTCCCATGGTCTCACACATAGTTGTGGGTTTGCCTGTGAGACACACAAAAAACAATGCAACTCTGTTAATGTAGAATAAGTGTTCACACCTCTGAGTTTCCTTTGCATTATATACGGTCTTCTTGAAAACATGAACGCAGCAGCTTGTTGGAATGACACCATTTGATCTGTATTCTTTTATACTCCTCACTACTATACACACAATAGTGGAATAATTATTATATTTTAGGTAAACATACACTTACCAGGACATTATGCATCTCATTTTTTCATTAAAGACAGACAGGGGCGCCGCTAAGGGGGGAAGTTAGGACATTTCTAAAGGGCCCGCCCACAAAGTTTTGGGGTCCCCAGAGTTACCCTTCACTTTTGTCCATCATAATGCTGTCATAAGGCCAGTAGGACAGGTTTTTCTGAAACCTAAATGTTCCAGTTAATTTTTGTGTAAACATACAATTAATTATATGAATAGCTCATTTGAGTTTTGAATTAATTTTCATGAATGGTGTTTTTTATGCACATTAATGCACTATAAAATAAACTTTTGCAAATGACCCCTTCATAAGAATTTCATAACAAACCTCAATTCACTTTTGTTTGTGAACCGCAAATTGTAAATGCTGTTAGTATGTTCATTCATTTTCTTCTCGGCTTAGTTATTAAATTATGCAAAATTGTGAGATATAAACTCAAAATTGTGAGACATAAACTTAAAATTATGAGATATAAACTTAAAATTATGAGATATAAACTCAAGACTATGAGATATAAACTAAAAATTGAGATATAATCTCAAGATTGTGAGATATGAACTCAAAATTGTGAGATATAAACTTAAAACTGTGAGATAAACTCAAGGTTGAGATATAAACTCAAAATTGTGAGATATAAACTCAAGATTGTGAGATATGAACTAAAAATTGTGAGATTTAACTCAAAATTGTGAGACATAAACTTAAAACTATGAGATATAAACTCAAAATTGAGATATAAACTCAAAACTATGAGATATAAACTCAAGATTGAGATATAAACTCAAAATTGTGAGACATAAACTTAAAATTATGAGATATAAACTCAAGATTATGAGATATAAACTGAAGATTGTGATATAAACTTAATATTGTGAGATATAAACTTAAAATTCTGAGATATAAACTCATGATTATATGATATAAACTCAAAATTGTGAGATACAAACTTAAAATTGTTATATATAAACTCAAAATTATGAGATATAAACTCAAGATTATGAGATATAAACTCAAAATTGTGAGATATAAACTTAAAATTGTGAGAAATAAACTCAAAATTATGAGAAATAAACTCAAAATTGCGAGAATTGCCTTTATTAATCCGGGGTCACCACAGTGGAATGAACCGCCAACTTATCCAGCATACGTTTTACGCAGCGCATGCCCTTCCAGCCGCAACCCATCACTGGGAAATATCCATACACACACACTACGGACTAATAAGCTTACCCAATTCACCTATGGACCGTGGGGGAAACCGGAGCACCCGGAGGAAACCCTCGCGACCACGGGGAGAACATGCAAACAGAAATGCCAACTGACCCAGCCGAGGCTCGAACCAGCGACCTTCTTGCTGTGAGGCGATTGTGCTACCCACTACGCCACCGTGGCGTAGTATGTATCATAAATATTATTTATAATAAGATCATGCATTATTAATGTTTTAAATTTTATTAAACGAACCTACTCCCACCTTAAAAAACACTTTAATAATATATAGTAAATATTGTAGTGCTTTTGAACCAGAACATACAGTAGATTGTATAATACACACTATTTTATGCACCTCTTTGTTAGTGAATGCTCCAGCGTACTGTAGTATTAACTATGATAAATTGTAAACATGTTGTAGTACAGTTTTCAACTATAGTAAACTGTGGTGCATTCTATTATAATATACCCTATATACAGGCCCGGATTAAGAACTCAGAGGCCCCTGGGCACATTGTCTTGTAGGGCCCCCTACCCCGCCCCACCCCTATAGTTGAATTAAAAAATAAGAATAAAATAATATTTTTTTAAGTGAAGTTTAACAAACTAATTTCGAGAGGAGCACGTGATAAGGATTGACCGCAGCTGATTCAGATCACTAATAACTCACTAGCCTATCAGATCATTCCAAATTTAACATAAATATCCAGCCTAAACTTCCTTCCTCATCTTCGTTTTGGAACCCCCCCCACCCATCCCTTCTCCATCCTCCTCAATTCTAGTTCGGGCAACACGGTGGCTCAGTGGCTATCACTGTTTACTCACAGCAAGGGGTCGACGGTGCAATGTAAATTGAGCCAATCAACAACTCTGTGCGGAGTTTGCTTGTTCTCCCCGTGTTCGCGTGGGTTTTCCCCGGGTACTCCGGTTTCTTCCCACATCCAAAAAACAACCAACAAACTAAAGTCACAAGCACCTACCATGCACAACGAGCATACTCGACAACCCATTCCTGGGATGTTATCGAGAACTACCTGATCTCGTATCCCTCATAATGCTTATTGACCAGGCGGGAGCCTTGGGCTCATCTATCTCCGAGCTCAGGGTTCTCTCCCGGGACAGCATGCCAAACTTGCTAAAATAGTCAAGCATTATCAAAGTACGAACTCTTGAAATAAAATTTATCTAGAATGTCTTGCCCACATTTTTAAATAAATGATATATAGCACATATATTTATAGTTTACAAGGATTTAACTCATTTTTTAAGCATTTAAAGCACACTTTGAAAAAAAATCCTAATAAAACTAGTGAAAATTAATGTTTTTTAGTATACATGTTCAAGTTCTCTGAAGCAGTACTACATATATAAAGGGTATTTTTAATGTGTAACTTATACAAACTTATAAAGCATATTATTGGCATGGTATATAACACATAATTCCTCTCCGATCCAGTTCTATGAATCTGAGTTTTCCATAATACAGGCACTTATTAATGATTTACTGTCTCTTACTCCTCTCCTGTCTTTTCTCTACTCTCCTCGCGATAAAGAGTAGGCAAACAGCAGAGGGCAACTTGATTGTACCTCTTCTCCTCTCCTGTATATCTCCTCTTTAGGGCCTTTCTCTCTCTCTATCTCTCTGATAGGTCTACGGCGAATCCAGTATGTGCAGCGCTAGCCTCCACTGCCTGGTTAATGCTAGCTTGCTCATATTACATTACCATAACGTCTTCCTTATTCCAACGAGGAGCGTTATTTCCACTTAGCCTAAATCGACGCTCCAAAATTGGCTTATTTTTTCCCCCTTTGCAGGGGCCCCTGGGCCTGTGCCCATGAGGCCCATTGGTTAATCCAGCCCTGCCTGTATAGCAGAAGAATACAGCTGTTGTTAATATAGCAAATATAGAATGACCATTTATTCATTTTTTTTGTCAGCTTAGTCCCTTTATTAATCTAGGGTCGCCACAGCGGAATGAACCGCCAACTTATCCAACATATGTTTTCCCTTCCAGCTGCAATCTATCTCTGAGAAACATCCATACACACTCATTCACACTCATATACGGACAATTTAGCCAACCCAATTCACCTATACCACGTCTTTGGACCTGTGGGGGAACTCCACACAGAAATGCCAACTGACCCAGCCGAGGCTCGAACCAGCGACCTTCTTGCTGTGAGGCGAACGTGCTATAGAATGACCACAAAAGTAGTATTGCTATGTGTTATAATGCTGTCTAGTGCAGTGGTTCTCAAACTGTGGTACGCGTACTACTAGTGGTACACAAGCTTCTTTCTACACACTAAAAAATCTGGGGTTATTTTTTCTACCCAAATGTTGGGTTGAGGCATTTGGGTAATTTTTGGGGGTTATTTTCAGAGTCTTGGGTAGTTTTTGGGTTGTGCTATGTAACCCAAACTTGGGTTATTTTCTGGGTGATCATTTCTAAGACTTGAATCAATGCAACCCTAGCACCACACAGGCACATTAACCCAGCTCCTTGGGTCAAATCAACTCCCAGCAGGGGCTGACTGCAATGCCACATATATATATATATATATATATTATTATTATAAATGTTTACGGGCAACCCATAAATATGAAACGCATTGTTTTGAATGCAATTCATAATTTGTATTTAGTTTTGTATGATCTCTGAGGTAAAGTGCATTTACAGAGTGTAATGCGCTGAACAAATGTAATGCAACAAAAAATAAATAAAGCTAATACAATATTGACCTAATGTTTTTAAAAGAAAGCTAAAAATTACATTTGAAAATAAAACCTATTAATTAAGTCAAACTAACCTGTTATTTAAGTAAAAATAAACAATTATTGGGTAGAAAAAACAACCCATTTTTGGGGTTAAAAATAATAACACAATTACTTGGGTTAATTCAACCCCTGATGTGTTCTGTCCTATATTTACCCAGCAATAGGGTTAAAAACAACCCAATTTGGTTAGTTTTTAACACTGTGTATTTTAGAGTGTAGTGATACGCGGAGGAATCGCTGAATAATTAAAGTAAAACAATAAACACACTTAAGCCTTTGACTCGTACGATAACACCGATGTGATCAGTAAATTGATTTTAATAGGCTAAACCTTTTATTAAAGTGGCTGACATTAATAAATATACAATAATAAATCCTAATTAGAAGAATTAATCAGCCTTGTTTTTGAACTGTGCAGTGCTGTAGCTTAGGCTTACAATGCTACTGTACTTCAAACCCGGTTGTTATGATGGTACTTGGAGAGACTATTTTTTTCCTGAGGTGGTACTTGGCGAAAAAAGCTTGAGAACCACTGGTCTAGTGTACAAGATGGCCAAAATGTTACCCAGTATTTCAGAGTAGTACCCATCGAAAGTAAACTTCGTAACCAATGGAAATGCGATCGAATGCACGATGTAGAGCAGCATGTTTTCAACTCTCTCCATGAAGTTCATGCGGTCAGTGAGGTGATCTGTCAGAGCCACTGCGGGAACATAAGAAGGAGGAGCAGGCATCTGACCACACAGTCTCTCCGCTGCGTACGCGAATGTAGCGCGCATGGAGATGACCTGCGGGATGTTCAGCGTCTGCGCCATCAGGTCAGAGAACGGCATCATCGGATCAGAGAAGAGCACGTCATAGTTACAATCCCGAAGCGTCTTCAGAAGCTCGACATCAAACAAGCTCCTGAAGTAAACATCTCCGAACTCCTTGAACTTGGTCATCACTTTCCACACCACGAATTCTCCCTCGTATTTGGCGGCGGTGTCATTCGTGAATAGATGTATCATGTCTCTCATCGCAGAATCAGCCTCTTCTTTCTCTATGTTGACTTTAAAGACGTGGTAATCGAAGCGCGCCTTCAGTGTGTGCGGTACTGTAGGAGATGAAGAGCCGACCAGAACCGTCACACTGTGGTTGTGATCGACCAAAGCTTCAATTACCGGGCGCATGTTGTGCCAGTGACTGTACTCGCCTGGCATCACCAAAACCCTGCCGGACCAGCTGACATCTACTCCACACAGCAGCACAAACACTAATAGAGTCCCTGAGGTCATGCTGGATGATTAGCGATGGGGATATAAGGATGATGCTAGGTTTTGTGCGCAACAGGATTTGTCCAAAGGTCGCGTTGCATTATAATGGCTTTGTCCTCAATATACTTCCTCACTTTATCTGCTGTTACACCCATGCAATAACTTTGGCTGATATGTAAACAATCGCCGAATTCTTCTTCTATTACTTTGAACGCAGGTTACAGACCATCGTTAAAGAGCACAGCGCCATACAGTGGGTAAAAAGTTGGGACCCTGTATTTTCAATGGAATTTCTGTGAAAGCCTGCCGCTAATGATGGCGCCTGCATTTAAGCTGTATTTCGTCTCTTTTTTTAGCTTTAACAACCAAATGGGTGCTTAAGTCTATTTAACTGATTATATTTTAATTACATTACGACATCGATGCTGTAAAAGAAACCTTATGAAGCTGAAAATAGTCACATAAAGCTTTTACCGGAAGTTCATCTTTGCTGAAAAACACTAGCTGTGCATTATTAACCGATGTTTTTTTTTTTTTTACAGTGCACCATTACATAAAGATTCACATTAGGTTCATTAAAGAGTATCTATGGTGAAAATCATCCTTTGTAAGCTGTTTAGACAGAGCTGTGTGTAGGTATAGTGTTTCCACAGTCATATTGGGGTGATATAAACACAGTAAGTCTCTTTTTTTAATTTCCCGAATGTTAAAATAGGATCCAAATCCCTCCCGTTTATTTTATAAATTACAAAATTATAAAAGAAGATGCTTCAATCCCGGTTTGTGGACGTTAAATCAGATTTATTTAGTACATTAACATAACAGATGTCCATACAGCAGTAGATATTAACCTTTATCCTGTCACATTTGCCGTGCAAAAACAGTGCAAAGCTAAACGCACACGCTGTCTTTTTGTGTGTATCTGTGTGTGTGTGAACTTTGTAACGACATTATGTGTGACTCATCGTTGCAACTCCACAACAAACACATCAAATAATCATTGGGAAAGTTCTTACTGTAGTATTTCTCACGAACGTTACGTGAGATCTGCTTCCTTCACGTCTGTCTGTTTATCTGACCCAGCCGAGGGCGGAGATTGAGGCACGCTGACAGGCACGAGGGAACGGTGGGCGGGGAGGACTAGTATTAAAGGCACAGTCCACAAAAACCACTAAAAGATGCTAAGAGCTAAAAATGTCAAACTTCTGTAAGCTCTCATAAATAACCTGATGGGTGTTTTGAGCTGAAACTTTACAGACACTTTCTGGAGACATAAAAGATTTATATTAAATCTGAAAAAACGGGTAAACAAGGTGCCCTTTAAGAACATTCAAGTTTGGAATATAATCATACAATCATACATATCTGTGGACGCACACTGCAGTCACATGACTGCATTATTATGTTTATGGTAACCTGCGGTCACTCCTTTTTATTCTTTTTTTGTTTTCCTCTCAGAACGGCTCTTCCCGAAACATTTGCGGAAAAGGAAGCAGCATGTTTTAACCCAGAGGAATGCGATCAGAGCAGCGATGGAGAGTAAGAAGGCCGCTACATCCAGACAGTGGTACTGATACCAGCTCAGCTCATGTGCCTGAACTCGGAGATGTTTGGCTCCTTTATTCCGCATCACAAACTCGATCCAGTAAACGGCCCGATCCAGCGGCTTCATCGGCTGATCGTGGTGGATTCTGGACAGCCTCATGATGCTCTCCTTGTACCTGATTGAAGGAGAACAGGAAATTCAGCTTTAAACAAGACTAGAAGACCAAACTGTGCTTTTATGTGAGAAGCCTTCGAGCTTTAATGAACCACCAAGCATGAGAACATATCTAGTACACCCACAAGCAGAATCAAGACTTGGTAAAGCATAACAGGACTACTTGAACATGTATGAAAGTTACTCACGATGGGTTATTTAAGACAGTCTTGACAGCCTCCACCAGATCTGTGGACTCCAGTGTGAAGAAATCCAAAACGACAGCAGCTCCTTTGCTTTTCAAGTGCATTAAGTTATCAGGCTGATCTCCAAACAGCGGCAAACCCACCACCGGGACACCATGATAAATAGCCTCATACAGTCCATTTGTGCCACCATGAGTGATGAAAGCCTTTGTTTTTGGATGACCTGTCAGATTAAATAAAGTAAGTATGTATTAGACATCAATTATTGTATAAGTACGCTTATAAGACAGCACTTTCCTTACCAAGCAAATCATTCTGTGGGATCCAGTCGTAGAGTTTTGTATTGGGAGCCAGTGTTTCTGGAGTTTTCCCACTGTAACGCCAAACAACCTGTGCAAATACATGGATGAGGGTATTGTTTGCAGTTGTTGAAGGGCATTAACCCTGCAACAGGTTTATGCATTGTGATGAACATGAAATAAAGTGATAAAGGAATGACTCCAAAACTTACCACATACCTTATTTTAGCTTTAAAGGGCACCTATGATGCCTATGATAGTTATAGTGTGTACACTGTCATATTGCAGAGATATAAACACAACAAGTCTCTTTTTTTTAACATTTCCTGACATTAGGATCCAAATCCCAGTGATTTTGAGGTCCACTGTGAAGTGGGAGTGCAGTTTTCCCCACCCACCAAATTGATTGACAGGAGAGTATTAACATGTCTCCATAGAAATGTGTAATAATGTCCACAGAACAGGATTTGCAAAGAAACTCTGTGATCAGCTGCACCTCTAGAGCAGGGGTGGGCAAACTCTGTCCTGGAGAGCCGGTGTCCTGCACAGTTTAGCTCCAACTCTAATCAAACACACCTGCTTATAGATTTCTAGTGATCTTGAAGACACTGACTAGCACGTTCAGGTGTGTTTGAGTAGAGTTGAAGCTAAACTATGCAGGACACTGGCCCTCCTGGACAGAGTTTGCCCACCCCTGATCTAGAGTGTAGAGTTTTTCCAAGTTTAAAATGTTTTTAAAACAGAGCTTGCTTGTAATAATGTAAAGACAGAAAAATCTGTATGTAACATGTTTGTAATTTTACAATGTTAAGTGCCGCAGCCTACATTTTTGCAATATATAAAATACTTTTGTGTTTTTGTTTGTTGCACATTTCAGTTGTCAAATCCACTAGAGGGCGCTGCCTATATTTTTGCGTATCTTAAAAATTTTACTTTGGCAATTTTTTCTTGCACATTTCATAATATTATGTCCCTGTAAATATCATTAGTGTAAAAAGGAATAAGGGTGTACTCACACTATGCTATCCGAACCGTGCCCAGGCCCGTTTCCCGGATCAATTGAGAAATGTGAGTCCTCTGAATCGGGCTCAGGCACGGTACAGTTGGCCGTCTCTGGCGCAGTTGGAAGAGGTGTGCCTGAGCGCGGTTCACTTGGGCTTTTGCATGGTACACTTATAGTGTGAGTGCAAAGTGCGCCTGAGCCCGAAACTGAAGAGGAGACGTGACTTTTGGGGACTGTTTGATGCAGATTTATTAATCATTCTTACTGTTTAATGAACACAAACTGTGGGAGATTATTAAAGACACAAACCCCTCACTGCACCACAGCTGCACCTTCAGCAGACCTCCTCATTCCTGCAGCACGAGGACGTCATGATTGTTTATGAGCATCAGCAGTGGCTGATCTGTTCGGGGGAATATCTGACTGTGTGTCACTGCATATCAAACCACTGAAACCATATAATGATATAAAGAAATGTCCACTGTGCAAGCGAGAGCGCTTCTCTTACACTCAACAGCGCATCAGCGATGACGTAAGTGTGCTCAGGCCCCAATGTAATGTGAGTGCAGGCCATCAGGGGAGACGGGAGGGGGGACAAGCGTGCTTCAGCCCGGTTCAAGGCAACTGTACATAGTGCGAGTACGCCCTAAAAGTTGTCGCTGTCATACTGCCCCCTAGTGTTCATTTCACCTAGAAACTGCAATAAAGTGTATGTTTAGATACATTTTTGTTGTTACACACCTTTTGTGGGATCTGACCCAGAGCAGAAGCAATAGTGTTGGCTTTTTTCATGGTCAGGTTTTTGATCATGGAGCCTAATGTGAAAACAACAACGCCGTGATCTCCTGAAGTCTGAACAAACTCCTCTAGTTCCTGAAAGACACACGAATGAGCAACATAAAAAGTGGTGTTTCCTACAAAAACTCTGGAATTTCTTACTGGCTGTCCTGGAATAGTAATGCACACTCTATAAGCTAATCAATGTGTTTTTCTGTTCAGAAATGATGAATCACAATATGAAGTCTTTATTTCTTAGTTGAAAGCTTTTTATTGCAAATTTAATCAATGTACTAGGGGTGGGCGATGTCGACCAATTTGGAATCGAGCGATGTCTAATGTGAAACATCGCAATGGACGATGGCATCGTTGTCATTGGCAATGGTGAGTTAATTGTTTATTAATAATTATTTAATTCATAACGAATTAATTATTTGTAGCCTTATGTTCCAGCTGCCTGATCAGCATGGTCTTTGTTTTACCCATAACCAAATCATTAATAAAAGTTACGCACAAATGACCACCTGTCAATCACTTTAATTGGGACTCTGGCATGAATAGGCAGAGTAATCTTTGTCCTTATATTCATTCATTCATTTTCTTTTCGGCTTAGTCCCTTTATTAACCCGGGGTCGCCACAGCGGAATGAACCGCCAACCTATCCAGCATTTGTTTTACGCAGCGGATGCCCTTCCAGCCACAACCCATCTCTGGGAAACACATCCATACATTCTCATTCACACTCATACACTACGGACAATTTTAGCTTACCCAATTCACCTGTACCGCATGTCTTTGGACTGTGGGGGAAACCGGAGCACCCGGAGGAAACCCACGCAACCACGGGGAGAACATGCAAACTCCACACAGAAATGCCAACTGGCCCAGCCGGGGATCGAACCAGCGACCTTCTTGCTGTGAGGCGAACGTGCTAACAACTCGGCCACCGTGGCGCCCTTGTCCTTATATTATTTAATATATTTAAGATAAAGATTTAAGATGTATAATACAATATTTAATAGGGAGCCAATGCAATGCTGAAAGAACTGGAGTAATATGATCATATTTCTTTTTTCTAGAAAGCACTCTAGCAGCTGCGTTTTGAACTAGCTGAAGTTTGTTAATTAGGCCAACAGGGCAGCCGCCTAGTAATGCATTACAATAATCTAATTAAGACGTCATAAAAGCAATGTTTATTGTTTAAATATCGTTTATCAACACAACCCTAAAACGTATTAACCACCTAAATTGTGCACAGAGATGATGTAATGTTAGTGTTTCTGAATTACGTAGAGATAATTGCATCACACATATTGAAATAATGTTAATAAGCAGCATACTGTGAACCCAAAAGAATCAAACAGGAGCTATGCACACTATTTAACTGATCACAAACAGATTTAAAGGCATCAAGTTACTCAGAGAAGCATTACAATATTAAAGTCATTACCTTCGGCAGGGGCTGGGCAGGTTTGCACTGCAGTCCTCCAACGAATTTAAAATTAGGCGGGAATGGACGCGGATACTCGAAGTCCCAGTACGTTCTTATTAACCAGATGTCAGTTTGTCCAATGGTCTCACACATTGTTGTGGGTTCACCTGTGACACACAGATTTAATGCGATGTACAGCAAGAAAAACCTCTGATCTGTGAGCATCAACAATATTAATGTACACCAAAGTTTTAAAGAGATAGTGCACCCCCCAAAAAAAAAGAAGTAGTTGCAAATCTTTTTGAGATTTTTTCGTTGAACATAAAAGAAGATATTTTGAAGAATGTTGGAAACCGGTAACCATTGATATCCATAGCAAAGGAAACAAAATACACTATGTTGTTTTCCAGCATTCTTTATTCCATCTTCATTACTGTTGAACAGAAGAAAGAAACGCAGGTTTTCAACAAGTGGAGGACGAATAAAAGATTTTTTATTTTTGGGGTGAACTACCCTTTAAATCAGCAGACCGCAGTAAAATAGAGTTCTCTTTGTTGACCAAAAATACTATAAAAATGTATTCATTCCGGCGGTTCATTCCGCTGTGGCGACCCCGGATTAATAAAGGGACTAAGCCGAAAAGAAAATGAATGAATGAATGAATGTATTCATTCCTTTTCTTTTCGGCTTAGTCCCTTTATTAATCAGGGGTTGCTACAGTGGAATGAACCGCCAACTTATCCAGCATATGTTTTACGCAGTGGATGCCCTTCCAGCTGAAACCCATCACTGGGAAACATCCATACACACTCATTCACAGTCATATCATGTAATAAAACATGATAACGACGTGCTAATTCGTATTAGAGTCATGTTAGCAACATGCTAATTGATGCTAGAAACATGTTAACAACAAGCTAGTTCATGTTGAAATCATGTTAACAACATGCTAATTCATGCTAGAAACATGGTAACATGCTAATTCATGTTGAAATCATGTTAACAACATGCTAATTCATGCTAGAATTATGCTAGTTGCTGAAGGAATTCTTATTGATTTTAACTTCATTACGTTCATAACATGCTATAATATGCAATAACATGCTAATAAATGTTAGAAACATGATAACGACATGTTAATTCATACTAGAATCATGCTAGAAACATGCTAATTCATGCTAGAAACATGTTAACAACATGCTAATTCATGTTGAAATCATGTTAACAACATGCTAATTCATGCTAGAATGATGCTAGTTACTGAAGGAATTCTTGATG
>CAIGQQ010033701.1:5494921-5518161 GCA_903798035.1 Danio albolineatus
GCTAATTCATGCTAGAATGATGCTAGTTACTGAAGGAATTCTTGATGATTTAATTTGAAGGAATTCTTATTGATTTTAACTTCATTACGTGCTATTTCATGTTAAAATCATGCTAATAACATGCTAAATGTTCAAAACATGATAACGACATGCTAATTCATACTAGCATCATGCTTATTCATACTAGAGTCATGCTAGCAACATGCTAATTCATGTTGAAATCATGTTAACGACATGCTAATTCCAGCTAGAATGATGCTAGTTACTGAAGGAATTCTCGATGGTTTAATTTGAAGGAATTCTTATTGATTTTAACTTCATTACGTGCTATTTCATGTTAAAAGCATGCTAATAACATGCTAAATGTTCGAAACATGATAACGACATGCTAATCCATACTAGAATCATGCTAGTTACAATGCCAAATCATGCTAGAGTCATGCTAGCAACATGCTAATTCATGCTAGAAACAAGTTAACATGCTAACTCATGTTGGAATCATGTTACTGTAACAACATGCTAATAATTGCTACCATCACGTTAGAAACATGCTAACAACATGCTAATTTATGCTAGTATCATGCTATTAACAACCCAAATGGATCGGATTTAAATCTTTTTACTGGCTTGCTTCAGTCTCTACAGTGGTTATTCTGATAATGACCATGATTTGAAATCAAATCACGCATTACTAATGCCTAGTGGCGTATAGTTTCTGACGGATTCCGTAACTTACATTTATTGATGTATTCGTTTTAGATCAAACTTTGTACTACTTCACATCCCACATGAAAATTAAATACTACAGCGATTTAGAATCATTCATTCATTCATTTTTTTGCCTTAGTCTCTTTATTAATCTGGGGTCGCCACAGCGGAATGAACCACCAACTTATCCAGCATATGTTTTACACAGCGGATGCCCTTCCAGCTGCAGTGTTGCTTGCGTGGGTTTCCTCAGAGTTCCCCCACAAGTCCTAAGACATGTACAGGTGAATTGAGTAGGCTAAATTGTACGTAGCGAACGTGTGTGAATGAGTGAGTATGGGTGTTTCCCAGTAATGGGTTGCAGCTGGAAGGGCATCCGCTGTGTAAAACATATGCTGGATAAGTTGGCGGTTCATTCCGCTGTGGTGATCCTAGATTAATGAAGGGACTAAGCTGAAAAGAAAATGAATGAATACATTTTTATAGTATTTTTTTTGTCAACAAAGAGAACTCTATTTTACTACGGTCTGCTGATTTAAAGGGTAGTTCACCCCAAAAATGAAAATCTTTTATTCCTCCTCCACTTGTTGAAAACCTGGGTTTCTTTCTTCTGTTCAACACTAATGAAGATGTAATAAAGAATGCTGGAAAACAACAACCATTGACTTCCACAGTGTATTTCTTTTCCTTTGCTATGGATATCAATGGTTACCGGTTTCCAACATTCTTCAAAATATCTTCTTTTATGTTCAACAGGGAAATTGAAAAGAAAATGAATAAATCATAAACTATAGTGTATTTACCTAATATATATAGCTGTGGAACATTTTAGTACAGTATTACCATACTAAATATAAAGTTCTTATATTACAGAAGAGTTTACAACACACTTAAAGAGACTTTGTATCACTTCAAGTACATTACAACAGCATGATTCAAAAACAACAGTATTTACAATAACTCACTATAGTATTTTTTCATGTAAGATGACATTAGGAGCTTCAACTACCTGATATTTCAGTGTAGATGTGATCAAAAGTAAACTTCGTGGTCAGGTGGAACATAGCCGTGTGTGCGATGTAGAGCAGCATGTTTTCAACTCTCTCAGTGAAGCTCATGCGGTCAGTGAGGTGACCCTGAGATACTGCTGCGGGTACATATGATGGAGGAACAGGCATCTGACCACACAGACTCTCCAACGCAGAAGCGAAAGATATCCGCATGGACAGAACGTGCGGGATGTTCAGCTTCTGCGCCATCAGGTCAGAGAACGGCATCGTCAGATCAGAGAAGAGCACGTCAAAGTTACAATCCCGAAGCGTCTTCAGAAGACCGACATCAAACAAGCCTTTGACTAACTCTTCACTGTGCGCCCTGAACAAGGACATCATCCGCCAGACCTCCAGTGTTTTCTCATATTTGCCGATTGTTTCGTTCATCCAGAGCTCGTGGAAATGAATCCACAAAAAGTCGATCACTTCTTTCTCTATGTTGACTTTAAAGACGTGGTAATCGAAGCGCGCCTTCTGTGTGTGCGGTACTGTAGGAGACGAAGACCCGACTAGAACCGTCACACTGTGGTTGTGATCGACAAGAGCTTCAATGATCGCCCGCATGTTGTGCCAGTGACTGTACTCGCCTGGCATCACCAAAACCCTGCCGGACCAGCTGACATCTACTCCACACAGCAGCACAAACACTAATAGAGTCCCTGAGGTCATGCTGGATGAGTGGCGATACGAGGATGATGTTTGTGCACAACAGGATTTGTCCAAAGGTCGCGTTGCATTATGTAGTCCCTCTGAAGTCATAATCAAGTGTTCCTGCTTCTGGAAGAGTGTACAGTGTGTGTGGACTGGGAAATCAGGATCCTAGTGTGGCACGCCCATACCATTCAGAGTAAAGGTGGCTTTGTGGTTTTGTTTTTAAGCTTGTATTATTATTATTATTACAGCTGTTTTGTTAGCGTCTACCTCCACCTCCACTTTACCCATATCCCTCACAGTAACACAACATCATAATTATTGTTGTTGAGTAAGTTTTGTTGTAATAATATAAATAATTCTCATTAACTTCCGGCCGCAGCTGTATCCCTTCTAGACTCACAAGTCATGCAACCAAGCATGCAACCTGCAAAGTTTTTTGTTGGCGATTTGCAAACGAGATATGTATTATTACCGCCATCTTCTGGACTGAGGTGTGAACTTATGGGGATGTCAATTTACGTATAGTTGAAGACAAGTGCCGCGTCCCAACTAGACAACAGAGCCCTGCATTTGAGCCCGAGGCCGGGCTTCGGGTCAATTTTCACGTCATAGCTAGTGCGCATATCGGGCTTCGGGCCCGGGACATAATTCGTTTCTTTTTTAAAATAAATTTCTTTTTCTCCTGGAGAGAAAGTGCCCTTTTCCTGGGAATAATAATTACTTTTTAAATACTAATAATAATGTGGATAAATTAATGCGTGTTCTATTTAAGGGCAACTTTCCCTGTCAAACAATAAAAAAAAAGTAAATATTGGTTTTAGTCTACCCGCTCCAAGCGAGCCTCGAACCGACGATTTGGAAAGAGAAACCACTTGTGAAGTGAACGCCCTAATGAGGCGCTATTTACATTATTACTCCGCCCTCAATAGTCAGCGGAGTAAAGTTTCTCAACGCCTTCAGCCACACTACACACAGACTGCATCTGGTCCATGGCTTACAGTCTGGCCCATACACACACTGCAGACGGAGCGTGCGTAAAACAGGTGTTACTAGCTGACCTCCGTAACGGCAGCGCGCTATGATCGACAGAACCGCCGATGTACATTCATCCGTCATTCATCTATAGTGTATGGAGGTGAGTAACGGTTAACAAAAGACTACCTGAGGCTCAAATTTAACTTCAGCTATTTATCCAAAAGCTCAAAAGCAAATTGGCAAATTTGTCTTGCTAACTTCCTCCATGTAATAAGTTAGCTAAAGTTTAGCCCGGGCAATATCATAGGCATATTAGCTGAGGCTAATGTAATAGAGAAATGACAGCTGGATTGTGAATATGTTCCCCTCTCGTTTTTGCAGTGATTTATTCAGAATATATCATGTTAATTGAAGCTATAAAAACAAGTACATATAGGCTAGCTATGGAAGTCAGGGGTTATCAGTGTCCTACATGATTCACAGTATTTGTTCAACAGAAAAAAACTCAAACAAAAATAATAGATGGAAGAGGGATAGTTCACCCAAAAATGAACATTTACTCGCCCTCAAGTGGCTCCAAATCTTTGTTTTTTTATTTTGTTGAACACTAAAGAATGACAGATTATAGCAGATATTTTAAAGACAGTTGTAAACCTGAAATCACTGATTTCCAGAGCAGGAAAAACAAACACCTTGACAGTCAATGGTTACAGGTTTCCTGCTTTCTTCAAAATATTATTTTGTTCAACAGAAGAAAAAAGTCAAATAGGTTTAGAACAAGTACAAGATGATTAAATGACAGAATTTTCAGTTTTGAATGAACTGTCCTTTTAAGGGTGCATGGTGAATTTAGGGTGAAATATCCTTTAATATATTTTATTTACTAAAGTATAATTTTTATTATTTAATAAAAAGTGCCCTTTTTTCCACTTGAGCCCCTGCCTCTTAAAAGGTCTCTGCACGTCCCTGATCAGCACCCAGGAAAAATCAGACGCTCAAGACGTAATCTTTAAAATTATGGCATATTAAAAACCTACTTTATATCACCTTTATTGATAGGACAATGGAGATTGACAGGAGAGTGTGGGGAGCAGAGATAGAGGAAGGATCAGCACCTCAAGCCAGGAATCAAACTCAAGTCACCACGAGCACTTGAGTTTTATGTTGACACACTAACCACTAGGCTATTGACGACAACAGAATTTGAATTTTGTAATTTGAATATTGAACATCTGAAATTTGAGACAACTGATTTTTTCAAGGCTGAATTTTTTTTATAGACAACAAACTTCAGATATTTTGTGTTCTGAATTCCTAGACTGCAGATATTGGGTTTATATAAATGCAGTTTCAAGTTTTGAAGATAAAGAAATTCAGAACATCAAATTCAATATTCTAAAATTCAAAACCAGAAATTATTATTTTTCTCAGAAAACATATTTCTAATGGTACAATTGCTTGAACATTTCCCTAGATGTTGAAAGCAACCAAAGAAATCCATTTATGCAAATAAAACAAATCTGTTTATTTTACAAATAAAGTAATGTGTATCACAATGAAATGACGCAGGGAACAAGTACACATGAAGAAAGGAAGGTGTTGAAACGCAGGGAAGGCCCAGACAGCAGCTGAAATCTCTCAGTAGTTCATCAGCAACCATCAGCCCTTCCTCAGTGTAAATGAATATCAGCTGCTACATTAGCAGGAGGATGAAGATGAAACCAGGGTGGACATTTCAGCAAGACAATGATCCAAAACACAGCCAAGGAGACTCTCAGATGCTTACAGAGAAAGAAAATCAAGCTGTAGAATGGCCCAGCCAATACCCTGACCCAAACCCAATAGAGAAAATACTAAACAAAGCCCAGATTTGATAGACGAGACCCACAGAAGCATCAAGATTTTGATACTCTGTTGAAGTCTGTGAGAAACTCATGCATGTGGCTTCTGTCTCCATATAAGGGGCATCTTTAAGCTGCAGCACCAAACAAGCCTTTTGTATAAGGTATTAAATACATTCAGTGCTTTCTCCTTCTGTCATTTCATTGCCAATACACATATTACACATAACCGATTTTTGTGATTTGTTTTATGTTTGTATTGTTTGGGATTTACCCCAAATCTGCTTCAATTTCAGGTTCAATGCTGTATATAGATTCTGATCATCTGAAAGCTAACCAAAATTATGCAATAAACACATGAACTAATCTACTAGCAAGAGTTTGTGTAGAGCTTAGATTATTCATTCATTCTTTTTCTTTTCGGCTTAGTCCCTTTATTAATCTGGGGTCACCACAGCGGAATGAACCGCCAACTCATCCAGCATGTGTTTTACATAGAGGATGCCCTTCCAGCCGCAACCCATCACTGGGAAACATCCATACAAACTCATTCACTAAATACAAATGCCTATTTATTTATTAATTAACACTCCATTCAGAATACACACAAACTGCACACAAGCACTGCCACACATACTGCATCTCTGTAGAGAACAATCGAGGTCACTATTGGACTACGGTACGTTTGCGGTCACTCCTTTTTATTCTTTTTTGTTTTCCTCTCAGGACGGCTCTTCCTGAAACATTTGCGGAAAAGGAAGCAGCATGTTTTAACCCAGAGGAATGCGATCAGGGCAGCGATGGAGAGTAAGAAGGCCGCTACATCCAGACAGTGGTACTGATACCAGCTCAGCTCATGTGCCTGAACTCGGAGATGTTTGGCTCCTTTATTCCGCATCACAAACTCGATCCAGTAAACGGCCCGATCCAGCGGCTTCATCGGCTGATCGTGGTGGATTCTGGACAGCCTCATGATGCTCTCCTTGTACCTAATTAGAGGAGAACAGGATCTTCAGCTTTAAACAAGGCTAGAAGACCAAACTGTGCTATTATGTGAGAAGCCTTCGAGCTTTAATGAACCACCAAGCATGAGAACATATCTAGTACACCCATGAGCAGAATCAAGACTTAGTAAAGCATAACAGGACTACTTGAACATGTATGAAAGTTACTCACGATGGGTTATTTAAGACAGTCCTGAGAGCCTCCACCAGGTCTTTGGACTCCAGTGCATTGATATCAAGAACTACAGCAGCTCCTTTGGTTTTAATGTGCATTAAGTTATCAGGCTGATCAGCAAACAGTGGCAAACCCACCATCGGGACACCATGATAAATAGCCTCATACAGTCCATTTGTGCCACCATGAGTGATGAAAGCCTTTGTTTTAGGATGACCTGTCAGATTAATTAAAAAAAGTTAGTATTATTTAGACATCATATATAATGAATGAGCACACTTGACAGCGCTTTCCTTACCAAGCAAATCATTCTGTGGGATCCAGTCGTAGATTTTTGTATTGGGAGCCAGTGTGTCTGGAGTTTTCCCACTGTAACGCCAAACTACCTGTGGAAATACATGGATGAGGGAATTTGTAGTTATTATTGAGCACTGAGCATACAGTATGAACACCAATATGCAATAGGTTTGGGTTCTGATTCATTTTTATTTGTGTTTGAGGGGCTGCAGAGTATTACATTTCAGCATCGATATTGCAATGTGCACTTCTGCAACAGTCACATCGCAGAATCTGAAATGAAATGAGTTGGGATGATAATTATCCAGAAAACACGTTCAGAACTAAGACCAGTGTTGGGTAAGTTACTTTAAAAAAGTAATTAATTACTAATTACTTAATCAATATTGTATTTAAAATACTTTTCTAATTACTGTGTCTGAAAAGTAACTTAATTACTCAATAAGTAATTTAACTAAATACTTCTTGAAATCCCTATAAACCTTGAGTGGACAAATAATAAATATTTAACTCTGTAAATAATAAATACTTAGATAAAACATAGAGTCAAACATGAAATAGTTTAGCCTTTTAGTTTTCTGAATCATCTTTATTATATTCTATTTTTTTAAAAATCTATAATAATTACATGCATAATAATGTTTAGTATGCAATGTAACCTTCTTAAATATTATTCTGCATATCGATCAGGCAGGATCATGCAATCTTTACAAAAAAAGCATTATTTTTGTCGGTATTAGAATGAAAGCCCGTGCAGTTTGATGGGAAGTAGACAAAAGGCTTCAGATTTATACGGCATGTTTTTGAACTGGATTGTGTCTCTTGTTTACCTGTGATCCGATCGAGCAAAAGGTGTCTTATTACTCTGTAAACAGAGCAGCATCAGTCATGTTAAATTCACCGACTCCCTCTGTCACATCTGCGTAGTCATCCTAGCCTTTCTCATAGTAATCTTCATGAACCAGCCCATGTAGGTGCGCGATAGCCTTGAAAAAGCCGCGCGCTACAGCACGCAGGCGCGCAACGAGGAAAAATAAATTGATTAATACTGTAATTAATACTGTTCTTGTCTGGGAATATTTTCATTTTGTGAAACAGCCACTCGCTTCAGCTGAGTCCGACATCTTCCGCTTTATGACTAGCAGCAAACTGGCGCGCGGCGCTATCACATGCACCTGCACTACGATGATTTTAAAGCGCCAGAGTTTACTTTTACCTTTAGAACATAAATTAATAAAATTGTTTAAGATTATTCAGCGAGTTTAATTATTTTACAATGTAACGCAGGTACATTATAAGTAACTGTAATTAAAATACCTAAAAATGAACAGTAATTAGTTACTTTACTTTTTCAGTGGAAAAGTAATTTAATTACAGTAACGCGTTACTTAGGAACGAGAGGGGAGTTTGAGCTCAGGTAGATCTGGAGAACTCCCCTGCTGTAGTAGCTGAAGAACATATTGTTAGGATTCTGTCACTCCTGTCTCGTTAATTCTTGTTTTGGTGGCAGAGTCCTCACACTGGCTCTGTCTAGTCCTGTGTGTTGTCATTGTGTGTCTGTATGTGTGCCAATTGTGGGCGTGCTTGGACCGTGTGCGCTTCCGCTTGATACGGGCGCGTGAGGTCTGAGCGTGTCGGCGATTGCGCGCTCTCTTGTCCTGGTGTATGTTTGTTCTGTCGGCATCGCGCTGTTTTTATTCTCAGCGTCTCCTTCTTGTTGGTTTTAGGTTTGGATGGCGCTGGGATGAAGCATGCGCGTTGCATATGTGTGAGCGCACGGTAAGATGTTTTCATTTTAGTCATGTTGTGTCGAGCCCTGTCCTGTCCAGCCCTTTTTTTCAGCAAAAAGTTTGTTTTTGCCATTTAATTAATGTTTTCCCCCTCGGGGTTGTTTATTTTGCTGTTTGTTTTATTTTGTTGTTAATAAATATTCATTTTTTCGTTGCAATTGAGTCCTCGCTCCTTTTCCCCAACCCGAACCCTGACACATATAGTGATTACTCTAAAGAGATGACTACTTACTAGGAGCATGTCTATGGTGCGGATAGGGATTAGTCAATTAACTTAAGTTGCATGTTTTTGGACGGTGGGAGGAAACCGGGGAACCCGAAGGTATTTACACGCCAACACAAGAAGAACATGCAAACTCCACACAGAAATACCAACTAGCACAGCTGGAGCTCGAACTGGTGACCTTCTTGCTGTGAGGCCACAGTGCTAACCACTGAGCCACCGTGTCGCCATAATTTGGATGTCTTATTTAAAAAACAAAACAAAACAGCATAGAGCAGTGGTTCTCAACTGGTTTGGCCATGGGACCCACATTTTTACACGGTCATCAAGCCGCGACCCAAATTTTTAGGAACTATATTTTAATTTTAGGAATTATAATGAATTAATTTTTATTTATTTGTTAACATACACAAGTACTGACAGATAAATCATAAGAAAATCACCAAGACTTAAAATGTACCAAATTATACAAATATTACAAAGTACAATTGTGCATTTTTAAAATAAAAGTCCGTAATACGCATTTCAAAATAAAAGTCTGGTATGAGCATTTCAAAATAAAAGTCCGGTATAAGCAAAATAAGTTACAAATTAATGTTTTTACACACACTCCGCGACCCACTAAAACTGTTCCCGCGACCCACTTTTGGGTCGTGACCCACCAGTTGAGAAACACTGGCATTGAGCATATTAAGATTTAAAAAATATGTAAGTGGACATATCTTAATATGAGTGGTTTAATGCCACATAATAGACATCACGTACACAGTTTTGCATCTATTTTGTTTTTGAGACAGAAATTCGCTTAGAGAGAATGAAAAAATATTCCCTGACCTATGAAGCTGATAAACTGAGCGATTAAGGCCCCGTTTACACTAGTGCATTTTCGTTTTAAAACGCATAAGTTTTGCTACGGTTACGCCATCCGTCCACACTACGCCGGAGTTTTCAAGGTGCGAAAACGGAGCGTTTTAGAAACGCTGGAGAGGCCGTTTCCATTCTAAAACGCTGCAGCTCCGTCTCAGTGTGGACGTGGGAAAACGCAAACTTTCGAAAACAGAGGCGTGGCTGCTGAGATTGGCTACGTGATTGGGGATTTGGCTCATTGCGTATCCTTTCCTTATTCGTCAAGCGCACATGGCTATAACGTCACTGGCAGACGGCAGACCAGCCTTCACTGTAAACACTGTATTTTCGATAGCCATGGATGTTTTATATTCATTTGTTACTTTAAGTAACAGCTCGACCTCGTCGTCTGTCCACTAAAAGACCTCTCTTGCTTTCTTTACCATCGCGTTCATCGTTCAACCAGCGTTTGTTGACTAACAATATCCAAACGCCGAGCGAGACACGTGCTTCCTGTTTATACTTGAAAGCGCATGCCCAGAGTGCACTGACGGTGCGCGAATGGTCACGTGATATACGTTTCTGGTGGAGTAGTGAAGACGGAGATCTTTTGAGACGCTGAGTGAAAACGCTAGTGTAGACACGGATCGTTTTCATGCTAAAACGCCGTTTTAAAACTAAAACGCACTAGTGTAAACAGGGCCTAAGGCTCTGTTGCTGCTGTAAAAAGTTATTTGCACACCTTTTGTGGGATCTGACCCAGAGCAGCAGCAATAGTGTTGGCTCTTTCCGATGTCAGGTTTTTGATCATGGAGCCCAATGAGAAAACAACAATGCCGTGATCTCCAGAACTCTGAACAAACTTCTCCAGTTCCTGAAAGACACACAAACGAGCACAAATTGAATCACAACAACTGAAAACAAAGCTCAAATCAGCAAAACAGCTTTGTCATGTGACATATAATGTATTTACACAGACAATATTAATCCTGGTGGAGGGGACAACCCACATGGAAAAAATACCATAGTAAATTAAAGTGAATATTATAGTGTTTTTGAACCATACAGCAACCTACTTTACTTTTATATATTTATATATATAATTGAACCAGCAGAGTTCAAATCCTAATCTTCTCCCAGTTATCATTTTAAATGAACTGTGACTAAATTACTCTGTAAGATAGCATTGATTGAAAGCAAAATGTAAAAAAAACTAATATTCCACTACAGTTTATCACTCATTATCTTGATTAAACTTGACTTGTGTTGCCATTAGTCTGCATTTTTTTCAACAGGTTCTACATTATTTTATTACAGGGCTTCTAATACTGCTAAATCATACTGGTGATCACTACCTTCGACAGGGGTTTGGCAGGTTTGCAGTGCAGTCCTCCAACAAACTTAAAATTAGGCGGGAATGGACGAGGATACTCGAAATCCCAGTACGTTCTTATCAGCCAGATGTCTGCTTTTCCCATGGTCTCACACATTGTCGTAGGTTTACCTGTGACACACAGAGATAAACAGCAATGCTGCTCAGTAAAGCCAAGCTCAATATCTATAATGATGACGATAAAGGCGTCGCTCTACATGTTAAACAACAGCAGAGTTCACACCGCAGCTAATAAATAGCGATGACTTGATTTGCAGTGATATGCGTTTGGCTATCCGCACAAGATGTAACACGACACATTAAAACAACACCATTCAGAAGCATTGAATTAAACAAGTGCATTTATAAGAATATTATAAATATATTAAATATTATAAATATATATATATGTAAGGTGTTTTGCTATGCTGTTATTAAGACGTAAACAGTTTAAATGTCCATCAGAATTTCATCACCTGCTAATCCATCAAATGCACTAGACTCCAGTTGCTGTTTTTCATTCATTTTCCTTTGGCTTAGTCCCTTATTTATCAGGGGTCGCCACAGCGTAATGAACCGTCAACTATTCTAACATATGTTTTAAACAGCGGATGCCCTTCAAGCCGCAACTTGGCACTAGGAAACACCCATACGCACTCACATTCACACACACACTCATACACTATGGTCAATTTAGTTCATCCATTTAGCACTTGATTTAGGCAACATTAAACTGGGTT
The DNA here is from genome assembly GCA_903798035.1 of Danio albolineatus. Taxonomy (NCBI): domain Eukaryota; kingdom Metazoa; phylum Chordata; class Actinopteri; order Cypriniformes; family Danionidae; genus Danio; species Danio albolineatus. The sequence goes on from CAIGQQ010033701.1 coordinate 5,506,599, forward strand.
TCTGCAGGTTTCCTCAAGTCCAATTTAAGACTTTAAGACCTTTTTTAAGATTATGACGAATGAAATTTCCGACTTATATAGGGATAAATGCTAAGGACTTTTATAGATATATAAATATAGTTTTGCGAAAGGTTTTATTGAGATGTATTGTTGGTGATTGGATCGATTGAGTATAGCTTTACATAAACAAAGGTAAATTAAGACCCTTTTAAAATGGTTTACGACCTACAAGGCAACATTTCAGTGAATTTAAGACTAAGATCTTTTTAAAGACCTTTTTCAGACTTATGTAGGGATAAATGCTGAGGACTTTTTAATGGCCCAGTCGAACTGTTATAATATTAGTCATGAATATAGCATTGCTAAAGGTTTTATTGAGATGTATTGTTGGTGATTAGATAGATTCAGTAGCTTTACATAAACAAATGTAAATTAAGACCCGTTTAAAAGGATTTAAGAGCTACAAGACAACATTTCAGTGATATCCCAGCAAACTATTTAGTGTTTATTAGATGCCTAATGGACATCTAAACATAGACAACTTGGCTAAAGCAAGGCTAAACTTGTGATGTCAGTGAAAATCTAATAGACGTCTAAGAATAGCCCAAAACTAGACTAGTCATCAAGATTAGCCAGACTTTATATGTGCAGTCATTCATTTCTGTTTATTTGATGATTAGTTTAGTTTTGGGCTATTCTTAAACGTCTATTAGATTTTCACTGACAGCCCAATTTTATCTTTGTTTTAGCCAAGACGACTATGTTTAGACATCTATTAGACATCTTTTAAAAACAAAACATGCTTGCTGCATTGAGACTTCTTAAGCCTTAAAATTTAGTTTTTCAATATTAAGACATTTTAAGACTTTTTAAGACCTTAAAAACCTTTATTTAGAGTATTTAGATTTTTTGTTTGAGCGTTTTAAAATATTTAGTTAGTTATATTTCTCCCAAATACTGTCCTATCAAAAAAAACAACAACAACAAAAACGCTAAATAGTTACCACGTATTTCAGTGTATAGCCGATCAACAGTAAGCATTGTGTTCAGTCGAAACACAGTAGTATGTATGAAGTAGTGCAGCATGTTTTCAACTCTCTCTTTAAGTACAATTATACATATGAAAAAGGTAACTTTTGATTTAGTAATCTGGATTGCCAAGTACTTGATTTAGGCAACTTTAAACAGGGTTTCTGTCAAACTTAAGACTTAAGACCATGAAGAATAAAATGTCATCTAGTGAAAATTGTGGAGGAGTTTTTAATCTCCAAGTAGAAGAATAAAAAATTACTCACCCCATCTAAAAACTGATTCTAATTGGTCATGTCTTAGCCCAAAATTATTGATATAATGGGTCAAATCAAGCAGACCCTAGTAAAAAAAACTCTTTAAAAACTAAATGTAAGCACAACAGACTGTTATAAAATTAGTTATGAATATAGCATTACTAAAAGTTTTATTGAGATGTATTGTTGGTGATTGGATGTGATTGATTGGGTAGCTTAAACATAAACAAAGGAGCCAGACTTAAACGAAGGAGAATTAAGACCCGTTTAAAATGATTTAAGACCTACAAGGCAACATTTAAGTGAATTTAACACTTTTTAATGGCCCAGTAGAACTGTTATATCAGTGATGTCCCAGCAAACTAGTGTTTATTAGACGCTTAATGGACATCTAAACATAGACAGCTTGGCTAAAACAAGGCTAAACTTGGGCTGTCAGTGAAAATCTAATTGACGTCTGAGAACAGCCCAAAACTAGACTAGTCATCAAGATTAGCCAGACTTTATATTTGAAGTCATTCATTTCTGTTTATTTGATCTGGGCTATTCTTAGACGTCTATTAGCTTTTAACTGAAAGCCCAAGTTTAGCCTTGTTTTAGCCAAGACGACTATGTTTAGACGTCTATGTTTAGACTTTTTAAGGCTTAACATTTTGTTTTTGGAACTTTAGACTATTTAAGACCTCTAAAGCTTGAGTAATTTTGCTTGAACGCTCAGATTTTAAATATTCAATTAGTTATATTTCTCCCAAATATCATCATATCCTAAAAAAGGCCCAAAAACACTAAATAATTACCACGTATTTCAGTGTATAGCCGGTCAACGGTAAGCATTGTGTTCAGTCGAAACACAGTGGTATGTATGAAGTAGTGCAGCATGTTTTCAACTCTCTCCACGAAGCTCATCCGGTCGGTGAGATGACCTTGCGTAGCCACTGCGGGAACATATGATGGAGGAGCAGGCATCTGACCACACATCCGCTCGAAAGTATACGCGAACGTTAACCGAAGCGAGATGACTTGCGGGATGTTCAGCGTCTGCGCCATCAGGTCAGAACACGGCATCATCGGATCCGAAAAAAGCACGTCGTAATGAGACTCCCGAAGCATTTGTAGGAGGTCATCGTTTTGGAGAAGGCTCCGGCACACATCATCAGCAAGTCTCCTAAAGTTGGACATCACTCGCCATATCAGGAAGACTCTCTCCAATTTGGTGTCGGTCTCTTTCATCCAGAGATGAGTAAAGTCACTCCATATGACCCTGGCCTCTTCTTTGTCCATGTTGACTTTAAAGATGTGGTAATCGAAGCGCGCCTTCTGTGTGTGCGGTATTGTAGGAGACGAAGAACTGACTAGAACCGTCACACTGTGGTTGTGATCGACAAGAGCTTCAATGATCGCCCGCATGTTGTGCCAGTGACTGTACTCGCCTGGCATCACCAAAACCCTGCCGGACCAGCCGACATTTACTCCACACAGCAGGAGAAACACTAATAGAGTCCATGAAGTCATGGCGAAGCGTTCCTGCTCTTGTGTATGTGCAGTGTGTGTGATCTGGGTCAAATGCATAGGCTATATTTATAAGAGGATTTGGGCGAAGGTCATGTTGCATTATTGAGGGTAAATGCACTTTGTCCTCGATGATCAAAGCCATTTTTTTGCAAATCATACTGAACAGTGTTGACTTTAACTTTCACTGCACTTTCACTCAGTTTAAATAAGAGCTCACTGAGAAGTTCATGTAAGATTACTTAATAAAAGAATGAATGTATGAAATAAAACCAGTCATAAGGGTCAAGTTTTTGGTTTATGCATCTGATGCATGCTGAATGAATAAGCTTTCATTGATGTTTGTTTACCGTGTCTAAAAACACTGGCAGCGGACAGCATGAAGCCAAACAAATTAATGCGCCACTTAGAGACGTTACACCCCAATCACGCAAATAACAAGCTGGAGTTTTTTCACTTAAAACGTGACGAATATTGTCAACAATCGTCCCGCTTTCTGAATGCTACTTCAGTAAACCAGCGAACATCATACAGTGAGGGAAAAACTGATTTGAACCCCTGCTGATTTTGTAAGTTTGCCCACTAACAAAGAAATGATCAGTCTATAACAGGGGTGCTCAACCCTGTTCCTGGAGAGCCACCCTCCTGCAGATTTCAGTTGCAACCCATATCAAACACACCGGCCTGTAATTATCAAGTGCTGTTCAGGTCCTAATTAATTGGTTCAGGTGTGTTTGATATGGGTTGCAACTGAAATCTGCAGGAGGGTGGCTCTCCAGGAACAGGGTTGAGCAACCCTGCTCTATAATTTCAGTGGTAGGTTTATTTGAACAGTGAGAGACACAACAATCACAAAAAAATCCAGAAAAATGTTTCAAAAAAAGTTAAGCTGCGTCCCAAATCGCATACTTGTGCACTATTCTACGCCATTTTGTAGTATAAATAGTGTAATAAGTGCGTTCACACTGAAAACTCTAACAATAATAAGCGCACTTTAATTACTCGGATGATGCACTCATTCAGCCGGTAATATGATGTGTGTAATGATGGACACTTCACACACTCAACGACCGCAGCTTTGCGCACGTAACGAAAGGGGCGGAGCTATCAGGCGCACATGTTGGATAACTTTATTTATTTTGGACTGTGAAAGCAAATTTCTCCTACTAGAGTGATTATAGCGCCTCCTGATGGTGAATGTGGTTATACTCATGCAGGTATTATTTGGAATTTTGGCCATTTCTTTCTCTAATTTGGGAACTGTTAAACGTCATCAGGGAAACGGTTTGAAATTCCGCTTAGTAAAAAAGCCATTAATGTTCCATTTAGGACGACACTACATACATACAGTGAGCTGTTGAGTGTGTAAGTGCATAAGTACATAGTGCATAAGTGCATAGTGTATAGTGTGTCATTTGGAATGCAGCTATGGTCTCTGTCATGTTGGATGACGCTAGTGCAGGGGTGATCAACCCTGCTCCTGGAGATCGACCGTCCTGCAGATTTCAGTTGTAACCCATATCAAACACACCTGCCTGTAATTATCCAGTGCTGTTCAGGTCCTAATTAATTGGTTCAGGTGTGTTTGATCAGGGTAGGAGCTAAACTTTGCAGGAAGGTTGATCTCCAGGAGCAGGGTTGAGCACCCCTGCGCTAGTGATTATATTTAATGTTGTTTTCTAGTATTAGATGGTTGAAAGTGTTTTATATACTGTGCTCCTGAGTTACAATTTTGCTGAATTTATTATTATTTATTAATTTTATAAAATTTTATTCTTCAGTATCATTCAATCATTCATTTTCTTTTCAGCTTAGTCCCTTTATTAATCCGGGGTCGCCACAGCGGAATGAACCGCCAACTTATCCAGCATATGTTTTATGCAGTGGATGCCCTTCCAGCCGCAACCCATCTCTGGGAAACATCCATACACACTCATTCACACTCATACACTACGGACAATTTAACATAACAGAAAATAATTGCGAAGCACTGTGTTAACCATATCTGTCAACCCTCCCGTTTTTCCCGGGATTCTACTGTACTTTACAGCTCTATCCCGCTATCATCCCGTAAAGGTGTTTTCCTGTATTTCTCCCGTATTTTCAGTCTTTCTCTGAAGGGTGGCAATAAACATTAAAGAGCCAAACCTCCCTATACACAACCCATACCGCCCAACCACCAGGGGGCGCCCCTCGCTCTTAAATGTGAGTCTGTTCTGTGAGTTCGGTTTATTTAGGCATGAAACACTTTGAAATAAATATAAAAACGGCAGGATTCCCTTTCCTTTCATTACAGGTGCCGTCGCTCCTCCTGTGCAATCCTCAAAACAGTCATAAAGCGCTGCGTGACTGTCAGACGCGCTCTATAGTGATAAATAGACACTGTTCACGGATTCTGTACATGTGATTAGAAGCGGAGTGAAAGTCTCGGTTTTGGGTGCTATTTGAACAGACATTTACACATAATTAATAATAATAACATCTAATGATGTCGATCTTGATGGGGTTTTGTTCCAAACACAATTAATTTGTCCAAAATGAGCATTTTGAGATTTGATAAGTCTATTTCTTTATTGATGTTAATTTACTGAACAACTACACAAGAACTACACAACATTTTTTGTTGTGTGTTTGTGTGTGGGGTGGGGGGCGCTTCGGGTGAGGGGGTATCCCAATGTTGACAGGTATAGTGTTAACCCAAATAAATATAAAATAAATAATGTGCAGCTGATGTTCTTAAAAGTTGAGCGAACAAGAAAAAAAGCAAATAGGATTGTTTTTTTCAAACGTAAACTTTTTAAGTGTACATAACATTGAATCAAAACTAAAGACATGTAATTACCCCTTCGTTCAGTGTAGATCCGATCAAAGGTGAACATCATGTTTAGTTTGAAAAATACATCATGTGTGATGTAGAGGAGCATGTTTTCAACTCTCTCCATGAAGCTCATGCGGTCAGTGAGGTAGTCTTTAAGAGACGCAGCGGGAACATAAGACGGAGGAGCAGGCATCTGACCACACATCCGCTCGAAACTATAAGCAAACGTTGCACGTAGAGACAAAACATGCGGGATGCTCAGCGTCTGCGCCATCAGGTCAGAACACGGCATCATGGGATCAGAGAAGAGCACGTCGTAATGAGATTCCCGAAGCATCTGTAGGAGATCCTCATTGAACATGCCTTTGCACACTTCATCAGTGAGCGTCATGAATCTGGACATCACTCGATAGATATTAAACACAGTCTCGTATTTGGTGGCGGTTTCATTCATCCACAGGTAAATAAAGTCACTCCATACAGCATCAGCCACTTCTTTGTCCATGTTGACTTTAAAGACGTGGTAATCGAAGCGCGCCTTCTGTGTGTGCGGTACTGTAGGAGATGAAGAGCCGACTAGAACCGTCACACTGTGGTTGTGATCGACAAGAGCTTCAATGATCGCCCGCATGTTGTGCCAGTGACTGTACTCGCCTGGCATCACCAAAACCCTGCCGGACCAGCCGACATCTACTCCACACAGCAGGAGAAACACTATTAGAGTCCCTGAGGTCATGCTGGATGATTGCAGAGTGAGCTGACTGAGGGTCTGCATATGGGATGTTTATTATGTGCACAACAGGGTTTGGCCAAAGGTTGGGTTACATTATGGAGCGCTGAACTTTGTTCTCAGTCATAAAAAAGCCAATAGATAAAGTCAAAAGGCTTTTTTATATTGTTAAAACTGTGTGCTATGCACTTAGTTGACTTAAAAAAAAGAAACTAAACGCACTGCTTTATAACTGTTATGTAAACAAACTATGTGCGTAATTATAAAGGTTAAGGCCCTGTTTACACTAGTGTGTTTTCGTTTTAAAACGCATACGTTTTGCTACGGTTATGCCATCCGTCCACACTACGCCGGAGTTTTCGAGCCCTGAAAACGGAGCATTTGGAAACGCTGGAGAGGCCGTTTTCATTCTAAAACGCTGCTGCTCCGTCTCAGTGTGGATGGGGAAAACGGAGACCATACCTGCCAACACTCCCGTTTTTCCCGTGAGTCTCCTGTATTACACATCCATCATCCGCCACCCTCCCGGTTTGTTATTTCTCTTGGGAAACTCCCGTAATTTGTACATCCCGATGCAGTTTCAAAAAAAAGCACCTTTGTTCATGTTTGTCTAGTTGCCAGATCTTCTAATGAAGTTCATTACTGCACACAATTGATGCAATATTCAAATCTTAACATATTTTACCTCAATCTGGCAACACACGCTACAACTCAGGTGCGCTGTTGATTTCTGCGCAGGAGGTAGATGCGGGACCTGAATGGTGGCAGTAGTAACAAGCAGCTGTGTCAGTAGTAGTACACATGGAAGGAAGTCCAGTTGTGCTTCAGCAAAGAAAAAATATATACATCTAAATTTACAAGCAGCTGGACGGAAGAATTCAAGTGTTTGTCTAGAAGCCACCGTGACGACGCCCACGCTTTCTACAAGGTGTGTTGTTTTGATTTTAATGTCGGACACGGTGGGAAAAACGACATCACTCAGCATGTGAAATCACACCGGCACTAAAATTGTAAATTACGTTAAAATTATTAATAATGTTCAATTCCTCAAGGAGTTTATAGTTATCGCTTCGCTTTACAAGACATCATTGTGTCACCAGGAGCCATGGATATTGCTTTGGGCTCATTTGTATGTTTATTTTGTTATTTGTATTTGTATTTTTAATCTGAAAAACCATCAGCATTCTACTGAAGAAAAAAAATGCAGTACTGCATGTGTTGGGGGAGTAAACATACTGGAATTTGTGAATTTAATATGTTACAAACAATGTTAAAAGTCAGAGTAAAACATGAAAAAAACTTATATGAGAAAATAATTTTGCTATATGTCTTCATTTGTATGTTATGTAAATTGGGAGCGTTGTTTGCACTATTGTCCATTTTAGGCGCCATTGTGAGACAGAGTATGTCGTTGTATTTACTCTAGCATGACTCCCAGTCGACATTTTCGATAGCCATGGATGTGTTATATTCATTTGTTACTTTAAGTAACAACTCAACCTCGTCGTCTGTCCACAGAAAGACCTCTCTTGCTTTCTTTGCCATCGTGTTCATCGTTCAACCAGCGTTTATTGACTAACAATAACCAAATGCCGAGCGAGACGCGTGCTTCCTGTTTATACTTGAACGCCCATGCCCAGAGTGCGCGAATGGTCACGTGATATACGTTTCTGGTGGAGTAGTGTGGACGGAGATATGTTCAGAAACGATGGGTGAAACGCTAGTGTGGATGCGGATCGTTTTCATGCTAAAACGCCGTTTTAAAATTAAAACGCACTAGTGTAAACGGGGCCTGAGTTAAGTCAACAGGGCTTTACAGTGGTGCAGGGGGTAGCACGACTGCCTCTCGGCAAGAAGATTGTTGGTTTGAGCTGGTTCGGCATTTCTGTGTGGAGTTTGCATGTTCTCCCTGAGTTGGTGTGGGTTTCCTCTGGGTGCTCCAGTTTCCAAAGACATGTGCAATAGATGAATTGTGTAAGCTAAATTGTCTGTAGTGTGTGTGGATGTTTCTTAGTGATGGGTTGCAGCTGGAAGGGCATCCGCTGCGTAAAAAATATGCTGCATAAGTTGGCAGTTCATTCCACTGTGGCAACCCCTGATCAAAAAAGTGACTGAGGGTGTACCCACACTATGCTATCCGAACCATTTTCAGGCCCTCTTCCTGGATCATTTGAGAAGTGTGAGTGTTATGAATCAGGCTCAGGCACAGTACAGTTGGCCGGCCCTAGCCCGGTTGGAAGAAGTGTGGCTGAGCGCGGTTCACTTGGGCTTTGGCGCGGTACGCTTGTAGTGTGAGTGCGAAGTGCGCCTGAGCCCCAAACTGAAGAGGAGATGTGACTTTTGGAGATTGTTTGATACGGATTTATGAATCATTCTTACTGTTTAATGAACACAAACTGTCATAGATTATTAAAGACACAAACCCCTCACTACACCACAGCTGCACCTTCAGCAGACCTCCTCATTCCTGCAGCACGAGGACTTTATGATTGTTTATGAGTGTCAGCAGTGGCTGATCTGTTCGGGGGAATATCTGACTGTGTGTCACTGCATATCAAACCACTAAAACCATATAATGATATAAAGAAATGTCCACTGTGCTGAGCGAGTGCTTCAACATTGCATCATCCATGACGTAAGCGTGCTCAGGCCCGAATGTAATGCTTGGTTTGGGACCTGTGGAGCTGCGCATCAATGGATTGCTCTTCAGTGTTTGGACTCTCAGTAGTGAATATTAAACCACACTGAACTAAACTAAACTGAACTTCAACACTGAAAACTGGACTGACAGTTTCAATTCACTATAATCTATAATGTTAAGCTGCTTTAATACAATCTACATTGTAAAAGCGCTACAGAAATAAAGATGAATTGCATTGAATTGTTCATAGAGGAATGTGCGGATGTAACCATGAACAGTGTATATTCAATAATTATTAATAATACATTTATTTATAAATCACTTAAAAAAAGAAAGAAAAAGATTAATGAGATTTGATAACTTGCTTCTATTTCATTATAATATAATAACAATTTAAATAAGCGAAACTGTTTGCTAATGTGTACTATTACATTTTCTTTTGTAAATAATATTATTAAAAAAATAATACTGACTGTTTAACTGCGTATTTACAATGAAAAAGCTCCAGAACAACATATTTAATTTGGGGGAGTTGGGGGTATTTACCCCCAAGTGTTTACTTTATAAGACTAATGTACACGATAAATCTATTTTCTCATTGATTCATTTCAGCTGTACACTTTTCTGAAATTATATTATTAAGGAGAAAGTCAGAATGTGCGAATGTACAACCAACTTTACCTCAATGACATCGCTTACCTAATATCTCAGTGTAGTAACTATCCAAACCCATCCAAGCCACCATGTGAAACGCGACGGAATAAACAATATTCGCGATCATGTTCTGCACTCTTTCCGTGAAGCTCATGCGATCCGTCAAAACCGTCGGAGTGACCGGTACAAAAGACGGCGGAGCGGGCATCTGTCCGCACATCCTCTCCATAGAAAACCCCGGTGAAGCCCGCACAGAAAGCACTAGAGGCAGATCCAACATCTCAGCCAGCAAATCAGCACACATGAACATAGGATCGTTGAAGAGCACGTCAAATTTTAAAGCGGACAACTGCGCGATCAATGCGTCATTACGCAGCATGGAGTCGCACATTGCCCGGTGCATTACGCGCACTTTCCCGAGCAGTTCTATGATTTGGAGACCGGTCTGAAGCCGGTTTGGACTGGGATGCTGCATCCAGATGTTGATCAGCTCTTCGCTTGCTCTGTCCAACTCCTGCGCACTCAGAGGCACCTCAAACACCAGATACTGAAACCTCTCCTGCTGGGTGAAGTTGATGGTTGGAGAGGCCGAGCACACCAGAACTGTTACTGTGTGGTTTCTATTCAGCAGCTCGTCCACTATGTTCCTCATGTTCTGCCAGTGACTGTACTCGCCCGGTAAAACGAGTACATTGCCGGCGTGCGTAAAGCTGAATATGAAGATTAAGAAAAGCGGGCATGACTTTCCTAACCACCGCGTCATGATAGAAGCGCTGGAAAACAAACCAGGAACTAACTTGAGGCAAGCAAGCGGCTATTCTTGTGGGATGTTGATAAATGTGGGCGTGTCCATGAGGGAAGTTTCGCTGTAAAGGCGGAGTTTGGAGTCACGTCACATGACACTTCAAAACAAATGCGCTAGACGTGAGGGAAATGTATAATGTACGAAATGCATGCTAAAGTGTTGTGGAAAGCCTTTGAAAAATACAAACTGATAAGAAAATGAATGGTGTTAGATGGCATGGGGGATTTTTTTCTTCTGGTATCGATCCCTCGTTGTTATTTATGAATTTGTCAATAGGAAAAAGATAGATCATATCAACATTTATTCGTTCATTCATTCATTTTCCTTCAGCTTTGTTTAACAGGGGTCGCCACTTTAACAGGGAACTGTCAACTATTCCAGCATTTGTTTTACACAGCGGATGCCCCTCCAGCCTAAATCAGTACTGGGAAACTTACTTACTTAACTTACTTAGCTTGCTTGCTTAACTTGCTTGCTTGCTTACTAAACTTGCTTGCTTACTTACTAAACTTGCTTGCTTACTTACTTACTTGCTTACTTAACTTGCTTGCTTACTTACTTAACTTGCTTACTTACCTTGCTTACTTACTTACCAACTTAACATGCTTACTTAACTTGCTTACTTACCTTGCTTGCTTACTTACCAACTTAACATGCTTACTTAACTTGCTTGCTTGCTTACTTACTTAACTTGCTTGCTTACTTACTTACTTGCTTACTTAACTTGCTTACTTACTTAACTTGCTTACTTAACTTGCTTACTTAACTTGCTTGATTACTTAACTTGCTTACTTAACTTGCTTGCTTACTTACCTACTTTACTTGCTTACTTAACTACCTTGCTTACTTACTTACTTAACTTGCTTGCTTACTTAACTTGCTTACTTACTTAACTTGCTTGCTTACTTACCTACTTAACTTGCTTACTTAACTACCTTGCTTACTTACTTAACTTGCTTGCTTGCTTACTTACTTAACTTGCTTATTTACTTACTTAACTTGCTTACTTACTTACTTTACTTACTTACTTAACTTGCTTATTTAACTTGCTTACTTAACTACCTTGCTTGCTTACTTAACTTGCTTACTTAACTACCTTTCTTGCTTACTTAACTTGCTT